>VYZW01006717.1:405537-430157 GCA_013401315.1 Balaeniceps rex
GGGGGGGGGAACATAATAAGAGAGCTCTCTGGAGCTTTTTCCTTCTGATTCAGTTACCAAAGAAAATGATTAAAAGAAATAATGATATTTCCATGGTGTTTGCTCCCCAGCTCCACTACAGATATAAATTAAGCCTAACAATTTGTCAACTTTTTTTTTTTTTTAAGCTCAGGTAATGTCATTCCAATATTTACTGGGCTGCACGCCAGCTCCTGGGGTTTATATCAATTCACATCTAGCCTCTCCCTCTCTGTTGTTTCATCTCAGTTTATATCCTTTCTTTTACTTGGAGAGAGAAAATAAAAATCATCCCAGCTCAGTGGCAGTGTCAGGCGCCAGGCTGAAGGGCACCTCAGCAGAAGGACCTGCCTATCTCTGTCTTCCTGCAGGAAAAAGAGATCATTCGAGTTTATTTTCCTCTTTTCCTCTGCTCACTGCAAACCAGGCTGCAGGCTAAAACCAAAACCGCTTGGTGCTGATTGCTGCTGTTATTTGTGCGTTATTTGTGCTTCACTGCCACCACCCCCTCTGCCAAACAGCCCACCCACGCCAAGCCAAAGGAGATGAAGTTGTCTGCAGAGCGCCCATGCCTGGAGCAGGGTTTCATGCTCCTCTGGGATCATGGAATCATTTAGGTTGGAAGAGACCCTTAAGATCATCAGACACAGTGTGTAAGGACGCAGGCAGAGCAGGAGGTGTTGGCAGAGCTTCTCTTGGATGATGACCGAGCTGCAGAAATACAAACCAAGGGGCCATGGGCTTCATCTGTGCAGCATCCCTGGTGTGCGAGAAGGGCACTACTGATGGCAAAGGGAGGGTCTGCATGATGGGTCTGTCTTCAGTGGAGAGGCAGTTTCAAGACTGGAAAGGCTCATTTCCAGACAGAAGAACAGTCTTTGTACTGGAAATATTTTTAAAAGGAAAACACGAATGTGGGGAAGTCATTGCAAACAATCACCCCAAGCAGTTCTGTATTTGGCCTCGTCTCTGCGCTACCAGTGCCCAGCTTTGGAGCTGTTGCTGACCTCTGCATGCCCATGGAGCCCCTGACAAGCAGGACTTCTGCCTATTTGCCTTTAGTTTCCTGGGCTGAATGGTAATTATTTGCCCCTTAGGGGAAAATACAGTCCCTATCGAAACAACTGCGGCGTTGAGGGACACCACGGGACAGCTGCTCGGATGTAAATCCTGTGCTTTCCCACCTCACCCCGAATTGTTAAATCTACAGAGGGTTCTCAGAGTGGACTTTGCAGACGGCCCTGAGAACAGATTTATTTTGGAATATTTCCACTTGTCATTACAATAAATCACCGGAAACCAAGGAAAAGGAGCACAGTTTATGAAAACATCAAGCAGGGAATGTGACTGCAGGAACCTGATGAATGGGACAGCAAGACGGAGAGATGGTTTAGAATAATCCATTTTCATGCCAGCTCCAGTAAAAAGAAAAGAGAAAGAGTGAGTAGCATCCTTCCCCACGACAACCTCCAGAGCGTAATCGTGGCCCTCATCTGAAACCATGCAATAGCTCCTCAGATCATTTTCGAAAGACAAGGCGCTGTATTTTTCAAGCACTGTCTCAAGCATGATACTCAAGAGAGTCCCTCTGCTGTGAAAAATAAATGCCCCTCTATAAAAGAGCTAAATACACATTTTTCATAACCAACCTCAACTCTGGACATGAACTTCAGAATACACAGAACAACATCGCCTAAAGTTTTACTCTGAGGACACCAGCAAGGCAGACTCAGTTTCTCCTCCTCTTTCTTTGAGAGGGCTTCCACCCTCCTCCACCATCTGCCATGAAGCACCAGGCTCCTCTGGGACGCATCTCCCCACAGCGTTAGCATCATTAATATGCAAGAGCAGTGGGGAGTGGTCTGTTTTCTAACTCAGCAGCTGAGACAGACTTCAAAGTGAGACACGCCGAGACTGTAATAGCTGCACCCATGAAGCGCTTATAAATGACAGCCCGCCACGAGAGGACAACGGCCAGCCCCAGCATCTGGCTGCAAAAGCAGGCAGAAGCCAGCCTAGGTTTCACTCACCTGGTGAAGTGCCCTAACCTCCAAGTTACCTGGGAGGACAGTGATGAAGAGGACAAGGAGGAAGAGGAGAGCCCCTTCCTGGCAGCCTTGTGATTCTCACCTTTGGCTCCATTTAGCATCAGACACTTGCAGAAGAACAGATGGTCGAGTCAAACGGGAATTCGTTCAGAGTTCCACTGCAGTGAGAAGAAACGTACTTTGCGTCGATCCAAACCAATTTATTTTTCGCATCTTGGCAGCTGAGCTGTAAAGACAAAACAAATCCCCAAACTGCAGCCCTGCCTTTGTCTTTGTTGGGAGACAAGCTCCTAAGACCCCTGAACACAGGCATTTGGGGAAGGCTGTGAGCGTTCTGGTTTTTGCCTCTCTGTAGGACAGAGCCACGGAGTTCCCAGCCCCGGGCAGTCCGGGGCTCTCGGCCAGCCTCCATGAGAGGCAGGAGGAGATCAGGCAGCTTTCCTTCGAAGACCTCCACGCTGCAGGCCTTCCAGGAAGCAGATGGTTGGTTTCTCATACTCTGCTTCCCAAAACCATGTGCTCCGTCCACTGAGTGCACGCAGAGCCAGACCCAAAATGCCTCAAAGCGTTTTGTGGCTGTTAATTCAAGAACTATGAAAGCACACCAGCGTATTTTGTGGGGCAGTTGGAAAGTTAGAGTGAGTTTTGGAAGGGTCTTTGTTCTCACAAGCCTTTCTTCATCCACCTGCTGGTGGCCAACCTGGATGAGGCTTCTCCCCACAGCAACACCGCCGTTTCCCACTACAAGTCACAGGCAGCCAGAGCTCCTGCCGGGGGAAGGAGGATCATCACAACCATGGAGTGGAGCATTTCTTTCCTTCCAGCCCACAACTCATTGACCAGGAACTTGACAGGCTTCTTGACCAGCAGTAACCATGAGAAAGTTAACAGCCACCTTTCACCATGAGTTTTGATAGCAATTCATAACCACAAAAACACACACCTGGGATTCCTGAGGTGAATTATGCCTCATGAATAGTTCTTGTCTCTATCCAATACACAGTCCTTTCTGAGTATGCTCCTAGCCGTGAGGCTCCCATGGGACATGCATCTTCGTGGCTGTTATTTTAAGTGGACACACCAAAATCCTCTTCAGTATTCCCCAGCAAGGAAGTCCTCAGCTGGAATCTGCAGAGGGAGGGAGCTCTTTGCTCCAAAAGCTGGAATTCAATTTGTGCTTAATAATTAAAACCCCAAATAACAGCTTTCATGTGTGAGCTGAACCATTAAATTACAGAGGTGGATCTAAGCCTTTTTACACTGGGTGGAGTTTACTCATGTTGAAATTTCCTGGTGCATCCTCCAGTGGACTCGTTAATGATGTAAAAAAAGGTGAGCGGGCATCAGGTTTATGGCATTGATTAAAAATGTTTCTCTTCCCTTCCAGACTACAAAAGCATGCGTGGGTTGTTTGTTCGGATTTTTTGGCATAAACAAATTCCTCACCGTTTGAGCTCTATATCAGCGCTGACACACACGACTTTTCTCAGAGATGCACTATCAGAACGGGAGCGACTTTACAGCAACGTCAAGCAAGGTCTGTGGGGCTGGTAGGAGGAGCCAGTGATGCCCCCAGGACCCCTCTGATGGTCTTCTCCAGGGCCTTAGCCACCAGGCATGTATTAGCCAAGCAAATGCAACGGGACCACCACGCCAACTACACTGCCCTATAGCTCCCTCCACTATGGGAAATTAAAGCAAAGGGACTTAAGTATTGGATTTTCTCTGGCTTGTTGCTCTAGCTGAAACGTCAGTGATTGCACAACACAGCCAAACACCCGCCTCTTGCTTTGGCTCAGGAATCTCAGCAGCTTGGGATAGAACAACTTTGCCATTGCTTGTGCAGGCCAGCAGAAAGGCTGCCCACAAGCGGCTCTTCCCAGCTTGCGATCACAGAGCTCCGTGTTAAATTTGAATAATGTAAGAGACACGAGCAAAACCTTTCTAGCTGTTCACACCCCCAAATCTAAGCATCTTTACTGTTGAAAAAGTGCAGTAGGACTAATGAAATTGTAACGTATGTGTTAATTAATGTACATATTTTCTCAGTAAATTTTGCACAGCTATAAATGCTCAGATGAATAATGAATGCCACGGAATAATTTGTGTGAGCTCTGTGTCTTACTTTACATGTTCTAATTACTGGTATGACCACATCCCAATGAATTATTGAAAGCCACAGAATAAATAATATTAAAATTAATTTGTCACCCATAAGTACATAAGAAGCCAAGTTCAAATAGATATTTAATTCTACTAACATGTTGCATTGTAATACTTGCCCAAGAATTGGCAGCAGGATAGGAAACGCTCCTCCTGGCCAGCTTGATTAGGAGCTCCATTTCTTCTGGGTTTTGATTGCGGCTTCCAATGTTGAAATTCAGCAACATGAACTACAGGGATATTTTTCATTATTGGACCTTCGGAGGGAACTAGGCGAGACCAGACTCCGTTATGGAGCACCGTGTATAAAACCAACACCTGCCTTCAAGCATTATGAGCAGCGCTTCATACTCGCACAGCACATTACAGCTGAGAATTTCACAGTCGCTTGTAGATTAATTAGTTAAGCTTTACGATTTCCCTCTGGAGCTACATTTTACCATCCCACTTTTATGCAGTAAACGAAAGGACGGGGATGTTCCGGGCCTCTAAATGCAATTGCTGCACAGTGTGGACTGGTTTTGCAGCTGTGACCAGAGGTTAGAAGCAACTGAAGGAAATGGCCAGTAATTAACATTGCCGGTTGTTAGCATGCTCGGCTGCTTGTTTCTCATGCACATACAGAGTAATCGTGTGCATCTTGTTAAGAGCTGTGCTCTGCGGGGTGGATTTCCAAAAGGTGCTGCTGTGGTCTTTTGAAAATCTGCCCTGGATGATTTGCCCAGCAAGCTGTTTGCAAACAGTTGCAAACATTTAGCAGAAGCGCGTGCCTCCATCCCGAGATGCTGAGCGTGTTCCCTGAATGGATGGATGCAGCCACTCCCCTCGTCCCAGCGGCACTCTCCAGCCAAAGCTGTGCCGCTTACCTATTAGTTATCCACTTACTCAGTGTAGCACGATGTGCAGCTCATCATTCAAACCCAATCCCTTTCCCTCTCTCAGCACACCCATGGTTAACTTGATTGATGAACTGCGGTACCCTGAATGCTAGATTAATCAGCAAGAAGATTCATCCCGGGTCGGGATGTTCGTGGTGACATTGCCTTCACCACGATTCAGCCAGGAGACGTCCCATCAGACAGTGCAGCCAAGACATTTCACCATGAGGAGCACCAGCCCAACAGCCTGCAACCCTCCCTGCTCCAAGCACAGCATGCAGGCTGGGCACGGGCTGCTTCCAGGTGGCCACTGGCGAGAGCACAGCTCGAGATCATTTTTTTTTCTTATCAGGGGCTGAATAGTGATTAAATCATTTATTAAATGAATAGCACACATGGAAACTGGTTTAATGGTTCAGACCCTAGGCTTAGAAAACCCAAGTTCAAGTCCTTGCTCCGCACTTGTGTGTGCAACCCCACAGGGGTCAGGAACTGCTCGCCCAGAAAGAGCCGGGGCATCTAGACCAGCTTCCGACGAGGGGTAACTAAATCCCTCCTCCTGCCTGTTCACAGAGGGACCCTGCCCAGGCACACGGTGGGTGACCCAGAAGGCAACTACCCAGAGAATGAAACAGACTGGAAGTGACATTCTTAAATTATGTCACTTCGGATTAGTCTCTGTGCCTGCAAAATGAGAATAACTATTTTTAAGTTGTGTTGGAGGTTTGTTTTCAAGTTTTTCCAAGGTATATCAAGCATTTTCATTTGAGAGATGTCATAGCTCATGATTTTGATCCTTTTTATGACTTTCATTTATATTTCTTCATTTTTTCTTTCTCCTGTCATATCCCAAACATTCATCAATTTTCCCCACAAAGACAGTATCCACTTGTGGTTGGTTTGTTTGGGTTTTTTGGGGTTTTTGTTGGTTTTGTTTGTTTGTTTTTTGTTTTGTTTTTTGGTTTTGTTTGGTTGGTTGGTTGGGGTTTTTTTTAAAAGGTTTCTCTATGGAAATTCTCAGTGAACAATTCCTTGACCAGCTCTACAACTCGAAAATACTGAATACTTGATAGAAGAGTAGCAATGAGTGGACAACTGCAACACAGACACACAAAATATCATCCTTAAGACAGCTTAGCTTGCAAACAAAGCTGCCAAAATAAGTTGCGATTTGCAAATACACTGAAGGTAAAATTCACCCACTACCCCACTCCTCAGAAAAAAGTTAGGAACAAACACAAGACCGACTGCAATAAGAAAAATCTTTTCTGTACCCAGTCATGCCAAAAAGCAAAGTTATTAAGCCTAGCTTGTGAGACAGAGGCCAAGTCCCAGGGTAACAACCACCATCCTCAAGTTACTTGTGGAGTACATATATAGCCAGAGCCTGAGCCAGGGTTGCTCACCCAGAGCATCACACAGCCAAACACATCATCGCCATCTAGTTCCATGCAGGGCACACCACAGAGTTGCTCAAGTTCGGCTCAACAGGCAAGATCTCGGCTCAACAGGCAAGATCTCGGCTCAACAGGCAAGATCTCGGCTCAACAGGCAAGATCTCGGCTCAACAGGCAAGATCTCGGCTCAACAGGCAAGATCTCCGCCCAACACCCTTCCAGCAGCCTTGGACAGAACCTCCTCAGATACTACAATTCGGATACAAAATGCTCAGGATTACAAGGTTGAGTGTGATGCCTGCAAAGCCCACGTCTCAGTCACCAATATTCATCATTTTATTATGGGACAGGCTCTCCACTGCTGATGTCCCATTTGTCACGTGTCCGCGCGCAGGGTTGGGCAAAACACTTCCCTCCTGGCTACACACTGAAGTTTTACACCTGGGGAAGGAAGAGCAATGAGAGCAGAGGGGAAGAAGGATGAAAATCAAAGCCCTGGAGAAGAGGGAGGTAGGACACCATCCCCTTTCACCACCTGGAAGCAACACAGAATTCTGCTGTTTCCAGCAACATCAAGGGCTCTCTCTGCTAACAAGGTGGCGGTGAACTCGGGGAGAGGCACTTCGTTCAGATCCAGACCAAAAATAAAGTCAAACGAGAAAAGGCACCGTTCTCACCAGGCTTTCCTCCTGCACGCTGGCTAGCCAAGTGACTTACTACTCACTGAATATTTAACTAGTGCATCTAATATGAACTTTGCTTCATAAATGATAAATCAAGCAGCTTTTTTTAAAGCTATACCTTGTCATAGTCTCTCCTCCAGCACTTTCATGGGCAGGAATAATTACTTAGTGCACACTGCATGTATAATGAATTTTCAGGCATACTTGTTTGATCTATAGCCTTGGAAATAAAAATCCCATTAGTCTAACAAGCTCACCAATTATTTCCTGAGATCATTGAGCCTATTCCCGTGAAGAAAGTTGCACAAAATTGAAAGTGAATGGAGAACAGTGCAATATGTTGTTTTACAGGGTAAAACACTTTTAAAATAGTGTTTCACATCATGTTGTGGGGTGGGGGGAAGAGGGGTAGAAAGAGCAGAGAACTTGGGTCTGCTTTAGCTAGGTGGATGTTGCTGCTGGAGGGTGGGAGTCGAGTTAAAATTAGGGAAGAAACACATTTGTCCAAATTTAGATATTAACCACTCAGATATCTCCATCCAAGCTAGCCACTCAGACTCCTTTTGAAGGGTTCATGTTAAAAAAAAAAAAAAAAAAAGCTTCTCTAGGACATGTGTTCTCACTCATTTCAGATATCTAAATCCAGGGAGGTGAATGGAGCTCCAGAAACCTTTATTCCTCTCTCTCCTCTCCAAGGGAAGCCTGTATAACTTGCTCAGACACAGCTGTTTGCACTGGAGATGTATAAAGTTGGACGATGCAGATCTCCCCTCTGTGTCCAGTCTCATCTAGTCACCATGAGCTTCTAGAAGCTGTGGAGACAATGTCCCCCAAGAGCCACCCAGCCTGGCTATCTTTGGATACCAACCCCCAAATTCGGTCAGCTGCCCTCTAGGGTGACCACCTCTCTCCACTGCCTTGGCCAAAAGTTTAAATAAAAAAAATTTGCTCTCATGAGATGCCTCAACTTCAGATGGCTGATAGTGGCGAGCTGAATCCAGCACACATCAGAGGGATTCGTTAGCTGAGGGCAACAAGGGGCCAAGTCCAAGGCAAAGATTCCCAGTTAAGTGTGCAGCTTGGCACAAGTTGGTAGCGGGCATGGAGAGGATACGACCTCAGTTTAATGGCCTATGTCAAAGATGCTAGCATCAGCAAAATCCTCAACAAGAAGTAATTTACTGCTAGCATTGCTGGGGGTTAAATAAGGATTACATCCAAATCTTGCTCCTACATACGCTTCGTATTGATCCAGCTCACGGATCAATACATTGAGGAAGGCGTTAGAAGAGAGACTCAACGCTGCTGCTTCTGCGATGGCAGAGATGGCTCCAGGGCTTCCACCAGACCTTCTCTGCCACTCACACTGGTTGAAAGGAGGAGGGAGCACCAGGCTCTGCCTGCAGATAAGGAAAGTCAAAGCACAACTTAATTCTTGTTTGCTCTTCAAGGCTGTTGGGAGATGCTTTTTATGTGATTATAGAGGGGCAGAGGAGTCTGCAACAGCAGCAGAGGGAGGTAGAGATTAGAGAAAATGACTTAACACAAACACATACAACACTGGCATTTCTGACTTTGAGCACTTCACCCTGCACCCAAAAAGGTGGTCTTCTACTGCTGAAACATCCAGGAAAAATACAAATTAAACAGATCCTGAAAACAGAAATATTTTGTCAAATGGGACAGGGTCAGCATCTAAAGCAGACCTTCATAGAGAGAATGATGTGAATTGATCCACCAGGATAACTGCAGCTCTGATGAGTTATGCCCTTGTGCATGGAGTGAAGAGATGTGTTTTGAGGGTTACTTCCACACCTCCTTGCTGGCACCACAACCACCCCAGCGCTCACCTCCCAGATGCCTGTCCAGCCTCGAGGAGGAGCAGGACTAGAGGGTGCAGGTCCTGCCCCAGCTCACCCAGCCTGCTTCCTTCTGCTTTTAACCCCAACGCATCCCCTTACCCGGTGCTTTGCTGCCATGGAGTATTCATTGTCATTCTTGCTTCTCACCCTGTGCCTCCAAGCAGG
Organism: Balaeniceps rex; assembly: GCA_013401315.1. Lineage (NCBI taxonomy): Eukaryota > Metazoa > Chordata > Aves > Pelecaniformes > Balaenicipitidae > Balaeniceps > Balaeniceps rex. The sequence continues at coordinate 414,752 of VYZW01006717.1, forward strand.
TCACAGCTGGTTTTCTGTTCTTCTTTGCAACCTTGCTCTCTTTGCGAGCCTGGGAGAGACCATCTGCCTTCTTGCAGTCCTGAGACATGGCAGCCAGCAGGAGCAGGTGTGATTGAAGGCCAGGTGTCCCCCCAAGACCTTAGGTGGAACATGTTGAGTTGCTCTGTCTGAACAGACCACGCTCAAGTTCAGCCTGGGCGTGGGAAATAGGTGGGTGCAAAGCAAGGTCAACACAAATGGGCTCTTTGGAGACCGATGCAGTCCCTGCTCTCATTTTCCCAGTTAACTGACCCTTCCATTGGGTTGGTGCAAATGACCGTGGTGCCCTGTGCTCAGTCACAGGTTATTTTGATTAAATCTAAAAAACGTTTATTTCGATTACACCAAAAAAAAAAAAACTGCACACACACCAAAAAAACGCCACACTTTCTCCTTGTATCCCTGGAACGAGCTCTACAACTGAAAGCAGAACATGGGAGTATTAAAAACAGCTGGGAACAAGAGAAAGGATACGAATGGGATAACTAAGCCATGAAAATGGAGCGTTAGCTTGTCACATTCAGTGCTGTTTAGAGGACTCCGAAAATACTTTGCTCACTGCATCCCTTAATACATATTAACGGTGCCTACGCTTTAGAGACCCATCCAAACAGGGCCATGAGCCACTTCTGGTTAACTTCTAAGCGTTGTCAAGTACTCATGAGACACACAGCAGGATATTAATTAAGAGTCTGAACAGATGGGCATCTGCAGATCACATCTGATCAGGTTCAGAAATGAGTGCCCCCCACTCTTCCCAGGAGCCCCTAATCACCACCCACCAGCAGGAGACCACAGCTCCAGCGCTGCACGGTGCGGGAAGGCTCCTGGTGCAGTTTAACAGAGGTGAGCAGGGTTTGCTCCATGGCCGGAGCAGGGTTGGAGCCCGGCTGCTCACCTGGGGAGGAGCTTCCCAGTTCCAGGCAAGATGCAGCAGCAGGAGGCACCAACCCCAGTCTGCCCAAACCCACCTGAGCAGCCTGTCCACCTTTCCCAAGACCAACCAGCCACGTGTGAAGTGCTTTATCTGGGAGAGCAGTGAAGTTTGCTTTTCTACCCAGACTCCTGGGCTGTCTCTTACCAATCCCTTCAGCTGAAGGGCTCTTTCTGGAGTGCGTCCTGTCCGGCAGCATTACATCTCACCGCATCTCAGACACTTCAGGGACAGCCTGATGCCGTGTCATAGAATCATTTGGCTGGAAAAGACCTTTGAGATCATCCAGTCCAACCGTACCTGTCCACCACTAAACCATGTCCCCAAGCGCCTCGTCTGCCCGGCCTTTAAATACCTGCAGGGATGGGGACTCCACCACTGCCCTGGGCAGCCTGTTCCAACAATGTGACAAAGTACAGAGCAAAACACCCCCCTGCATCAGCTTGGAAAGTCACACAAGAATTCAGATGTTTAAGATACCCAACATTTCCCAAAATGTACGCACTTGCACTTACCCATCTGTTTTTCTCCGGAGCGACACCTACGTACCCACAGCAGGAGAAAACCCACAGCAAAGCTGAGCTTCAGTCTTGCAGGGGAGCAGGCTCAGCTCTGTGCAGGCGAGCCCTGGGGCTGTCCCTTGCCCACTCTGTCCAGCTTGAGGGAGCCTCGGAGCCTGGCTGAGATATGACCCTGGCCAACACGGCCCAAAGACCTGCTGTCTAACAGCTCTCCTGCCCTGCGGGAGACAAGCTGGCAGGAGACTCCTTCCCTGGTGTTGGGGACACTGTCAACCAAGGACAGGAGGCAGCTTTAGCTGGTCACATGGGATGGTCCAAACATTACCTGTTCCAGACCCGAATCAGTCCATGACTTTGCCCGCATGGAAGTTGCAACTTGCCTCTTCCTGTCCAAAATAGGAGCCCTCTCTGACATTGCAGAGAAACGGTTGGCAGCCAACCCCATTTTCACCAGAAATTGGCATTGGAAGACCCTCCCTGTGGGTATGGAGACTTCCCTACATCCAGGGTCTTTAGATCAAGGCTGACCAGTGTCCAGAAGGTCATGCAAAGACAAAACACTGAACTGGAGGCAAAAACCACAGGACACAGGGAGGTCTGCTCAGGCCACTGCAACAGCCCTTCCTGGCCTTGAAATCAAGGCAGTGATGGCTCAACAAAGCAAAATAATTTTGAAAAAGTCTGCCATTGCTCCTGGAGCTGGGACAACTGGCAGGGCCAGGAGCAGAGCAGGGTCACCCCAGCGAGGGGTCGCTGGAAGCACCGGGGCAGGAAACTCAGCAGTGTGCAGTGAAGCTGGGACAGGGAGCTGGGACACGGTGCAGCCCAGGCACAGAGCTCCTCGACTTCTCAACACCAACCATCAGCTAAAGCAGCAGATTCGGTAATTGCATACCATGTAATTTGGCTGTGGTACTTGGAGGAGGCTTAGCCTGGGCTCCTCAGCAAAACTGCCCCTTATAGGTAGCTCTTCAGGGATGCTCACTGGTGGATGAAGGAGGCTCAGAAAACGAACGGGTAGGAGCTGGTGAAACAGAGGGGACAGGACTGATGGAGCAACCTGGTTTTCTAACCTGTTCCCAATGTCAGAACCGCAATTGAGTGAAACTCTGGGTCTGCATCATCGGTGAGGTGATAACAGCGCTCCCCTAAGAGCTCTCCTCAGAGACCAGAGTCAAGCCCAGGGCTTCAAGTAAATCTCCGTAAAATTGGACCATGAAAAAGTGTTGAACCAAGGACCTCCACATACCCCCCCGAGAGTCATGCACAGGCAATTCATGAAGCACGGCCCAGCAGCTGTAGCTGAGGGTCTGGGTGCCCTCCTTCAGCAGTTTGCCAGGTCACCTTTACAAAGCCATATAGTCCATCCAGACACCAGTTGCCCTCTCAGCTGGAGAATATATGAATAATCCCCTTTATTCTGACAGTGGGGAGGTGACAGTTCTACAAAGCACCCACAGATGAAAGGACTCTGGAAGCAACAAGCATCTCCTTCTGTCCACTGCTGCTTTTCCATAGACACCGTCAACGCCAGCCCCAACGTGAGTGTGGGCACATCTTTTGGGAACTTTTCCGCACCTCTCACAGCTCTCTGGTAGAGAGAGGTCTGCAAGTCTTCATCAGTAGGGACATACACACCACCTGATCCACCAGTCTTCATCTTCCCGAGTCACCCACCTCCCAGGCTGCTTTTGTGGTACTTATTTCCAGGAGACACAGCAGCTAACGGCAGAGCAATGTAACTGCTGGTTAATTTGAGGTGACTGGTAGGATCTTCATCAAAATATATCCCAGCAAATTCCAGTAATAGACTGAGACTGCAGGGAACATTGAGCAGGACAAGCAGATGGCGAATTTCCTAGCCCAAAACTTTTCAATATCACCTATTTCCCGAGAGGCCAAGTAACCCGACGAACATGCTCAGCGCAGGGAACATCTTGAAGATGCAGTTGCCAAAGTTGGCCACAGAGACAACCTCAGGCTAAAATTCAGGACAGCTCTAAGCCATTTTGTACAAGCCAGATGAGTGCCGCCCTCTCCCAGCTTCATGGGAGGTTGCAATTTTCCATGTTTTCTGATAGACTAAGAGCTCTTAGTGAAGAACAGCAACACTGAGAACTCAATATCCCCAAAAAACCAGCTCTGCAGAACAAGTTTGGTTTGTTATGCGGGTGGCAGCTATGTGCACATGTTCCCATGCACAGGCAGGTCCCAACCATCATAAGCTTATCGTGTCCTGAGATGCTGGTAGCCTGGCCTGAAGGAAAAGACTCCTTGGTTACACAGGTCTGGGAGATGTCTCATCATCTTTTCTTTGTCCCATTGATTTAAGAGGATTCAGGCTCGCAGCTGCCTCTGCAGCTCCTGGTCTGTGTGCTGACCCCATTCCCCCCAGCTCAACAGCGACATCTCACAGGAGCCAACCGAGATGCGATGGAACCCAGCGCCCGGGGAGTGCAAAGCCACGTGGCAACACAACCTTTCCAGCTCAGCAGATGCTGACAGCTCTGCTCCCCTGCACACGTTTGCATCCTTTGCCCAATACAAATGCTCAAGGGAAACCAATCAGGGCAGATTAAGCCAACACACGCGTTCACCTACGTCTGCCTGGGTTTGTCAGGGCAGACTCACCAGTGACAGTGTACAGAGAAGGACAGCAGGCAGGGGTGTACCACAGTCCTGCCCAGCAGCTCTTCTGGCCCAGATGCTCCCAAGGAGGCTACAGCCCTTTACCAAGCTGCAGTCAGCCTCCTCTTGCATTGGGTACCTCAAACCTGACCCAGCGTTGGTTTCACCTGCACTCTCCATCGTTCCCAACACACCCCTGCTCTCTGTAGGCCCCGGGGAAGATCAGGGATGTGTCTAAACTTCAGCAAATCATGGGTGCTAAACCGATCTTGGGCACCACAGACAGCCTGAACAGACCCCAGAGTCCAGCCTCTCGCACCCAGGTCTGCCTTGGCTCCAGCTGGTGGGATGGTCCCTCCTTGGCAAATGCCAACCTGATGCCCCTCACACATTGATCCTACACAGAACATCAAGCTGTTGGTGTCAAAGGTCTTTCCTTACCATTGCTAGAGGGAAGAAAAGCTGGGAAAACAAACAAAACCACTTTCCTCATCCACATCAGAAAAGCCAACCTGAGGAGGCCCAAGGAAGAGGTGAGCTCCCTGGCTCAGGCTCAGGACCCCCTTATCCCCCATGATTGCTCCCAAGACCTGTGGAGCTTTGAAAAGGAGACTGAAATAGGCTGAATTTTGTGAAAAAGGCTCTGACAGCCTCTAAAGTACCAGCCTTTAATGGATCAGCTCTTGGGCTGGGTAAGGGCTCCTGCACACCCAGCAGAGCAGCAGGTACCCTGGGTGCCAGACCAGGGGCAAGCAGAAGACACCTCCCTCTGGCACTGCTCTGCAGAGCAAACCCCCGCTCCCCCCCATCCCACACAGGTGGGCGAGACAAACGCTTCCTGCTGAAATACGTTTCTGAGTTCGAAAGGGCTCCAAGATTGATGTGTCCCCTGGACAAGACAGCTGGCAAGAGGGGGAAAAAAATTATTTAAAACAAAAAATCAATCACTCCACAAATTATACTCCAATATGTCCTTCAGGCACGAAGGTCCCCTGCTTGCTGCCATATTCGCTTTCTTTAGGGTATGCGGGGATTACAGCAGCTGAGCGCGTGTTTGGGAGGACCCCTGCCCACGAGAGGTACAAAGGGCGTCGCGGTGGGGTACCCTGGCAGGGACAGGAGCCGTGGGCTCACGCACCCGGCATCTCTGCAGCCCCTCCAGCAGGGTCCAGTGAGCAGCACTGCTCGGGAGCAGAGCCACCTCCAGACCGAGGTGGGCTGGGAAGCGCTAAACAAATCACTGCCCCTGCCTGCAGAGGATGCATTTCTTTTCATCTGCTCAGTTATGTTTGGGTTTGTTTTTTTTTTTCCCCTTCAGTTGTCATTTCTTCTCTCCAGCTGAATCTTGATGCTTATGTCTGTATTTGATCACTCAGCTGAGAGAGTCACATTCGATGCCGTGAATGAAAAATCAAAGCTTGTCTTGTGTTCCAGGGCTGTCTGCAAACACCTCGCGTAGATCAGCCTGTTATTACAAGCGGGTGCCTGGCACAGCACACTTAAGCTCAGGTTACAAAACAAGCTCTGTTATTACCTCCGCTTTTTGCATACAGGTAACTTTCCAAGCTATTCACCATTTAAAGGTGAAAAATTCTATATTTTCTGTCTGCCTGAACTTTTTGAGAGGGAAAAGTGTTTGAAGAACATTTTGTCTTTTTTTTTTTCTCGAGTCATGGGAGAGCAATTGAAAGATGGTTTTCCCAGTGGTTTGAAAAGAAAATAATCACAGACCCCCTTTTCAGACCTGGTATAAAGCAAAAAAGCAAAGCTTGAAACTTGAAACTGGTTCAGTCACCAGGCTGTGGAACAACATTAATGCTTGTAAACCAGATGAACAAATGAAAGGCCACTTCTAAGCAGGAGCAGCAGCAATCTGCTGTGTCTGTCCCTTCAGTCAGCTTTGCGTGATGGTTTTCTTTGCTTCTTTTTGTAGAGGAGGCAAATGAAGTCCTCTTTCCCTGCCCCCCCCGTCCGCTGGCATCACTGGAAAGTCTTTCCACATCCCTGTCGCTGGAGTGTTTTGAAGAGGAGGCTGCTAGGAAGCGGCAAAGTCCCAAGCCTGTCAAGCACCACCCCTTCAATCAGAAAGTTGAAGGAAAAACAAAACCATCTGCCTTCCCTCTACTACTCACCAGCCTGTTTTAAAAGCTAAAAGGGAAGATACGGAAGGTCTACCCCTATAGAGTTTTCCACACATGACCCCTGCAGGTCTGGTGGCCCATCGCTCATGCTGTCCCACCAGCAGCACACCAAAGAGTGTGCTGGCGCAGCTTTGTCAGGGGCAAAAGCAGCCTGAGGAAGCTGCAAAGTGGGAACCTGGGAAAGGAAGGACCGCAGCATCAGACCCATGTTACATAAAATACCGCAAAAGCTGCTGTAAAGACCAATAATCCCCCTCTCCACTGTCCCTAGACTCCAAAACACCAGATGCCTTCAAGGCATTGCACTCTCCAAAAGCACGTGTCTATTTTCTGTAGCCATGACCTGGCCAAAGGACAGAACTCATCAGCCCTCCAGGGTGGCATCCCTAACCCATGGTTTCTGACAAGAAGTAGTCCAAGGCAGCCCCAACATATCCGAGGAAGTGAAGAAGTTGGGGATCAGGTATCAGAGCAGGAGAACGTGGCTTTGCCCACATCACCTGGGGACTCTCACCACCCATGGAACTTCTCTGAGCACCACTGCTCGGAGGGCACTTGAACTACACGGGATGAGATTTGTGTTGGTACAGCCTCCAATATCAGCCAGAGCTTTGTCGTTGGTTTCAATAAAGTAGATTTAGCCCTTAACCCACCTCTGCTATGTCTGTTTCTTGTAGCCAGATGAATAATGAACAAATATAAATCACAAAGAATTTATCTGATGATGGCAAGGAGAGAAAAAGATGAATAATTTATTTGATGGTTATTATTCATCCATCCATAGAGCCGGCCAAGTAATGAAAACACGTACTCACAAATCACTCTGTTGACAGTTTAAACCTTTGTACAATAAGTTATTCATAAATATGATTTGACTCCCTAAAAACCCAAAATAGATAGCTGACCTTGGAGAGGGGGAAGAAGTGTTAGTGTTGTGCCTGTCTTAGGCCTACCTTGTACCTACCATCTCCGGGGTAGCTCTGGACTATGGAAAATGGGACCTCCACTCACAAGACAAGCCCAGAATTGGGCAGTCACGTACCATATGGCCACGCCTGGAGGCCCACCCTGAGCCTGTAGTCCCCAAATGTCCTTGCTGAGACCGTGCACCAGGCATTTTGTCAGTTGGCAGCACAGCTGAGGTTCTCCAGGTCCGCGCTCCAGCTCAGAGACCTCCCAAGCACCACAGTTACTCTCCTGTCTGGAGACACCATTGCTCCCTGATGCTTCAGGGGGCTTCCAGCTCATCCCAGCTAAAAGCCAATAACACGTGGCATGCTGCTTCCTGGTGAAGGCAAGAAGATGGCTCTTCCCACCAGCCCCGCTCTGTTCCAAGGAGTGCGGGAGCACACATTCCTCCATAAATAAGCCTTTAAAGAAGCCTAAAAATAACATTTTTGCTGTCAGAGGACATTCAGCTGCCTTTCCAAATCTTGTGTACGCTTTATTCCATTATCAGAACTGCTGCCTCCATCCTGGCTTGCAACTTTGGGTCCGTATGGGTCCGTATTCCCTCTAAATAACATGAACAATATTCAAGCAAGGTTATAGCTGCCACAGATGAAAATATGATATTTATGTCCCCCTGAATTCCAGTCACTATTTTATGACCTCAGCTCCTCTAAAAAGGGCCACAAATCTACATGAAGTCCCCAAGTGCGGGCTTGTGTATTTGGATCCTCCAAGATATTTAAAATTACATGAAGATGGACTGCTCCCTATTGACCAGCCATATACAGAGGCACAGAAACACGCATTATTCCAACATGACTACAGAATAAATTGCCATCTGCTTCCAAGTAGCAGAAGAGGAAGAATTTCTATGGCCAGACCTCTGGAGCTGGTGAACCAGAAAACTTGTCACGGTTCAACTGATCTCACAAAAAGTATCAAAATCACCGCTGCTTCTCTGAAATAGATGCAAACTATCCATTCCCCTTTGGTGAATGAAACTGGGCTGGTAATTATGTTAAACCAGGTTGCTTATGAGATTTTAGTGCTTCTGGGGAACTACAACGAGAACAACTCTGGGCATATGGCATTTGCAAGGTACTCTCCCTTCCCAACAGAGATCATTATCGCAGAGGACGTGGAAATGAGAATTAAAATAAAAGTTCACGCAGGCTGAACAGATGGCTGCTGTTTCTTCACAGCAAAGACCCTGAAGTAGACCTATGTTTGGGGGGAGAAAAGTGGAAGGGAGTAGAGCAGCCTGGGATGACTCAGGACACAGGGCTGGAGTTGACCTCACAGACCTTCACATCCACCTCCCTGCAAAAGCTCAATAGTCACTAAAAGCACTAAAAGTCCACAGGTGAGAAGCTGCTCATCACCCTTCTCTCCACCTGCAGCAGGGCAGATCTGAGCAGCAGGACCTCAGCCAAACTCCCAACCCAGCCACGAGCAACCAGCTCTTTGCCCAAACTAAAAAACCCTGCTGGCTTCTATTCACCAGCAGCCAAAGGGACATCACACAGTGGGACTGTCCCCAACCCTGCTCAGAGCTAGGCACCGGATGGTGGTCAGCCTTCACCCTAAGGAGCTGCTCCCTCATCCCCCATCCTTGGCCAGGGCATGTCCCCCACAAAAGGTTTCACCAGCTGACACATTTCCATGAAAGCTTTCAGTGACCCACAACAGTGGCCACAAAATTAGCAATGTTTCACACAAAAAAATAACAAACAGTTGGAAATTTTCAACGTTGAGCCTTACCTGGAAGCAGAGCCTGGGCTGAGACACAAGTGAAGTCTGCACAAGCACAGCTCCACAATCAGGCTTAGCACATTGACACATGGGCTCAGCCACACAAGCACAAAAATCCAGCCAGAGCCTCACCAACAGAGTCATTTTCCCCATTCAAGAAGAAGCAGTCTCTTTTTTGGAGTCTTTCTGGAGGCTCTAGTACCATTCATAAATGGATTTTGAAGAAAAACCCTTCCTGTGAACACGCCTGCCTGGAAAGCAGGATGTCACTGAGTACCAAAGAACTTCAGAACTCTCACCTGATGCATTTTCCTTCCTTTCCCCCTAATTACCAGGCCCAGTACCTCCTATCAGCTGCCATTAAACCTCCACAGGTGCCTACCAAGCCAGAGATTTAAGGAGAATTTGAACGACCTGAACCTGTTAGCAAGTTTTATTTAAAGAAACAGTGAAACCCCTACCCTCAAGTAAATTCCTCCAGTTAATTTTTTACTGCTTTTTCCCCACTGCTTCTAGGTATCTCCATATTTTTATATCTGAAGTGAGCCCCCTTCATCCAATTTTAATCTATGATCTGCAAAACCTCTTCAGAGGGCAGTCATGGCCCATTTTGCTCGGACAGACAGACGTCCCCTTTGCAAAGTCACGTCTGATGCCAGCAGCAGGTGAGCTGAGGACGAGATCTACCAGCACTTCGCTGTCCCCAGACCGAGGAGGACGGCGCGCTCCTCCCTCTGACATGGGGCTGACCAAAGAGATGGGTGTTGGTGGAAGAGGGAAGGAGGAGATGGTGTTTTAGATAGCATTTCTGGCCCAGAAAATGGTCCTAGACTCATCCAGCAATGTTTCACCAGGGCGGTGGGATTAGATAAGGGCAGTTAATGGAGCACGTGGGCAGCGAGTGCTCTTGCAGCAAAGGCACCGGCCCAGCCTCACCGGCTGCGAGTGCGAAGAGCTGACACTGACCTTGCTGAGTCCCAGCTGGCCAAGTGAGAACAGTTGTGCTTTCCCAGAAAAGAAGGCTCAGAGGCCAGATAAATCCAGATGAGTCAAACGCCTTCACATCCTCCACTGATTCTTGCTAAAGTGAAAAAAAAGGTAGGTGCCTTAGAGTACCTGCAAAATTATTTCCACTTTTTTGAAATTTTTCTTTGCAGGGAGCAAAGCCAGCGAGCAGGCATCAAATGAGACCAGCCTAAGGCATCCCGGGGGCTTTGCTGGGGTGGGCAAGCTGGCCACCGATGTCCCCATGCAGGTCACCTACGTCAGCTCCCTGTGTCCGGCCACCTTCCTCCGCTGGGTTGCGAGCGGGTGGGTGGGCAGCCAGGGGCAGCCAGCCATCCTGTAGCTCCATCTAGTGCGCTGCACCCGTGGCATGGCCAGCACCCAGGTTTTATCTCTGTCTCCGCATTTTGGGAAGCCCTGGCTCCTGGAGTCCCGGGATTCCCAGAGCCTTGTGCTTTACAGTTCTCAAATTCAGTATATTTTCAGCTGCAAAGGACACCATAAAAACACAATTCAGGTGCATTCACAACCAGAGAGAAAGTAAAAGGACAGTGAGTCTCTAGCTTTTTAAATCCTCTGGTTGCTTTTCCACTTGAAAGTACTTGGGGTTGGCTGCAAAAGCCTGTGCTGCTCAGCGGTGCTGCATCCTCCGCCTCTGTGAGTGCGGAGAAGAGCCCGGCGTCAGGGCACGGCTGCCTGAAACACAGCCTGATTTTTCAAAAGGATTCGGATTTTCAAGGTCTCAGCACCTGCCTGATTGTCTTCAAAAGCATCCACCATGCCGGAGGTGCTGAGGACTCCAGAAAAAGTTGGTTTCCCACTCAACAACTTCTTGCTGTGAGCTGTCGGAAACATGGAGCCTGCACCATGAGCACGACAGAGCTGTGAGTTCCTGGGTTTGCTTTAACCATCAGTACCTAAAAGGGGAAAAAAAAGAAAAAGAAAAAAGAAGCTTTTTTGGAAAAAAAGCAGCATTCATTTTGGAAGGAATGAAGGAAAAAGCGGGATAAGATCCTTCTCGCTGCTTTTTCCCAAAGTGCACGCCACTCAGCATAGAGCATCTCTCTCCCCAGTGCTCCTTGCAAACCCCTTTTCAAAAGCCCCTCTGCTGCCCATGCCCAGCACCCCGGCCACGGACCCCAGCGCATCCCCCTCCTCCCGCACGGCTGCTCCTCGGGGGGCTAAGTAAGACTTTGTGCAAGATATTACATTTTTAACCATACCCAATATCCAAAGAGTTTCAACAGCAAACACATCTCTGTCTCTTCAGCCCTTTCCCCCAGCCACAGAGGTGAGAGCCTAATTGCCTCGCCAGGCTAACGAACAACTTGTTTGTTTGTCACCTGCCTTAGTGCCGGGTCACCGCCCGGCCGCAGCGCTCCCCCGTTCAGCGGCGCGGGTGGGCTTGGGCTCTCCCCTCTGCTGAGAGGGAGGGGAACTTTAAACAAAGGGAGATGTATAAAAACTGAAATAAAGACATGAATGATTAACAGAAATAATTGGGTTTATTTTTTCCACAACAATTGCCAAGATGCATTATAGAAGGCTACAAATGATTTCCAGCTATTAACAGATGAGGCGTCAGCGTTAAACGAAGGTCACAGAGTGATTTATACAGCGTGCTACAACGCATTTGATCAATCTTTTATTAAATATCTCTGCAGCGCGTTTGACTGCTAACTCCTCATCAAACACGTGCTTCACGCGGCTTACGGCCGCTCGGCTTTTCCAAGCTGTCTGCTTCGGTCTCTCAGCCCGAACCGCTGCATGGAGAAAGGGAAACGGCTGTCAAGAAATAGGTTATGAATTCCCAAGGCCAACACTTCAGAGTATTAGAGCAGCCCAAAGTCTTACTTAGCCATCCCCGACTGGATGCAGCCTCGCTCCCCGCTGCTGCTCCATCCCGACAGTCCCACCCCACAGGAGCCGCTGCCTGCGCTGCTGCTGCCTGCCTGCCTGCTCTCCTGCCGCCCCAGGACCACGCACCAGAAATGCAGGCAAACACCGCTGTTTAACTGAGGGGACAAAACCTGTGCCCAAAATGTGGGGGTTTTGCCGTGACAAGCAGTGGCACCTCCCACGACGCACAGCTCCTGCGGGAGAAATACCAGGGGAACTCCACGCTGCCAGGCTTGAGAGTTCGAAAACTCTCAAAAAGACATCGAAGAGCCAACGTGCCTCTCCCTTGGAATAAAACCGCTGTGATCTTGCACGCTGGCTCTGGGCCGGGCGCTGCCCTGCGGGGATGTGCTCCAGCTGGCCACAGCCCCCCACCACGGGGCCAAAGGACGGGTGCATCTCTGGGTGGGCCCATGAGCTGCTGTTTTAATTTGGCCGTGAGTCCCATATGTCTTACCAAACCCTCTTTAAACAACTTCCACAAATGCTTTTATTCCGAGGATGTTCCGACTCGAACGCATCCGATTCGCCTCCCTGCTGTAAATGACCCTTTCACAACACAGACTGAGCCGTCCAAGGGAAGCAGAGCTGGTTTCTCCCCGCTATCACAATCAAGTTGTTTGGCATAAAATGTGGCTTAAAAGTGAATCCATAATGTTCCTGGCAACGCAAGGAAACTGCTATTACCAGGAGTAAAATGTAGGTAGTAACTCTGTGGGTTTTTTCTCCACTGCAGCTGTAATTAATGTGGATCCTGTGTACTAAGTGCAGGGAGAAATACAGTCTTCACAGCGGTTAAAATGCATCTCATTAGCACCGAAACTACTGTATCGTCAGAATGCATTATGTTCCGCCAGGAAAAATTGTGTAATTGAATTCCCACCAAAGCACAGTTCATCTGCATCAAACAGCGTTGTGCTCGTCCTGGAGCTCATTTCGGCGGCTGCTGGAAATGAGGATTAATTAGGATACCTGCTCATTATTCGAGGGAGCGCGTGGATGCGCTGTGGTCAGGCCGGGGGCTGCGGTGAGAGGCGGCGTGCCCAAACCTCAGCCAGGCAGAGAGGGGCTGCGAAGGTTTGGCCGCTCCTGCAGTCAGCAAGGTGCATTAGACGCTCACAAATTTTTTGTCAATGCAGCAAACGCTGGTAAAAAAAGTCCGACAATTCAAATGAAGGCACCCCTTTGCTGCATAAACACTTCAGTAATAATTAATAAATGATTTATGCAATTGCTTTTGAATTATTCTAGGCTGGATGGGTACAAGTGGCAGTGATTTGTATAAATCACTTCACGTACAGCATCTAACAAGCGTGCTGCGAGAGGTGCAAACACGCGAGCTAATAAATTCTCTGAAGCCGAACATGCGGGGCTCTTCACCTCGTTCAAGAATAACTCATCGATCTGCAGCATTTTAATGGGTAAATTATTATTAATGTAAATAAATGCATTAAAAGCTTCCAAAGACAGTACAATGCTAGGGAGGGGCTGGGAGCAGGTAGGAGACACGCAGACGGAGCAGCAGGGACGTTTCTGAGGCTGAGAGCCCGAACGTCTACGCTTTCACCCGATAGTCTTTCAGTCAGATCAGAGTGGATTTAATCCGTGTCCTTACTACAGCACCTCCTGCCCACGAGCCCAGGCTCTGGGGTGCGTACAGGCAGCAAGAGCTGATTAAATGCGTTTATATCTTCATCATCTATTTTCCCTTTTTTTTTTTCACAGTCACATGTACGCCAGAGTCCCAGTACAGGGTCTCCTGCATCTCACCAGCACAACAGCCAAGCTGAGAAAAACAGCCATCGAACCAGAAAACCAGAGTTATTTGGGGGCAGAGGCATTTTGGGGCAGAGCGGCACGCAGGGAGGGAGCTCATCCAGCAATGATCTTATCCCACATTCGCCCACGGCTCAGCACCCCAGCTGCCGTGGTCCCCACAGTGCAAGTGAGAGCGGATCAGCCCCCTTAGCGGCTCCGACCCCCCAGCAGCTCCTTTGGACCTGGCTTTGGGCTGTAGGGGAGGCTGCGGGAGCAATCCATCGTCTTCATCTCTGCAAAACCAGGGACTTTAAGCTGCCACTTGAGAGAATTTTACTTACTGGAGGTGTGAGGGATGCTGAGCTCCGGCTCACTCCGGCTCCCCGAACACGTGGGGCACGGTCTCACCACTCCTGGGCTCTCGCTCTGCTCGCCTGTGCCTCGGTCCCCTCCAACGCGGCCAAGCACATCCCATTACTTCTGCTCTTCAAATCCCATTATTCAGATCTAATGAGGAAATAATTTTAATTAAGGAAATTAAAAATTTATTTGCATCTGAATTTTAAGTAGGTGGTAATTTGAAGGCACTGAAAGGAGCCCTCCGGCGGCATCAGGATCTGTTTGTGTCAGGATGGAGCAGGGGCTGGGGCTGGGGGATGGAGGAGGGGAAGAACCTGCTCCATCCCCCGGGGACAGCAACGCTGGTGCGGAGGAGGGACCTGGTCCCTGGGCAGCAGTGGCCGTGCTGGCAGAGGCGGAACGGTGCCAGCCCAGCTCCAGGCCGTTGTGCAGCAATTGCCAAGAAGTTGCCTGATGATGCTGAGCAGGACATGGCCACTTATGTGACAGTGGCATGGACTGGGTGAGACCCTCCCAGCTGCAGCAGACAACTGCCTCACCCCCCTGCTCTTTGCTCCAGTTTGCAATGGGATGCGCTGGATAACTATCAAGGCTGCCCACAGCTCCCAGGTCTACCTGACAACAGGAGATGGCTTTCCTGAGGTGAGAAAAGGGTCCCCAAGATCCTGGTGATCTGCGCAGCATCAATGTTTTGAGCACTTTCAACCCTCCTGTCTCCTTCCAGCTCCTGTTCAAACCCAGCGTGTCCGCTCAGCAGGTACCACTCTCGTGGTGAAGCTCGACACGCAGCCGCTTACCAGGATTTCCCAGCACTGCCAACCAGCAACGGGCGAAGCAAACCCCAGCTAAGGAGGTCTCCTGCTAATCACATTTCTGCAGCAGGTGGGAAAAGCAGCAAAAAAAGGTGTTGGAAAATCCTGCAGAGGAGCCCTGAAGCCACGAGGCTGCAAGGAGGGATGAGCACGTTCCCAAGCTGGCCCAGGTCCCTGTGAGCTGCGGTGGCCTCTCAGGTCCCCTGCATGGGTAGCCCTGAAGGGCTGAGGACCACCTGGAGATGCTGGGTCCTGGTTCCACTTCCTCCTTCGGTTGCTGCTGGTCTCCAACACCACAAGACTCCACCACCAGCTTTCCAGGGCTTTCCGGAAATGTCTTCTAGCGGGACTTCTGTAAGGCCTTTGACACAATCCCCCACAACATCCTCTCTCTAAATTGGAGAGATATGGATTTGATGGGTGGACTCTTTGGTGGATGAGGAACTGGTTGGATGGTCGCATCCAGAGGGTAGTGGTCAACAGCTCGATGTCCAGATGGAGATCGGTGACAAGTGGTGTCCCTCAGGGGTCCATATTAGGGCCAGCACTATTTAATATCTTCATCAGCGACATAGACAGTGGGATTGAGTGCACCCTCAGCAAGTT
>VYZW01006718.1:1205-12664 GCA_013401315.1 Balaeniceps rex
CATTTGCAAAATGGTGTTTTCCAGACTTGATAGTGATTTCACAATCAGTCAGTTTACCAGAAACATGACCCTAGTCAAGGTCATGTTTACTTGATATTTTGAAACGTATGGATGGAGTTAAAGAATGTTATCTGGCTCATTGATAGAACTGATGACACAGAACCTGCATAAATCTGTTTTTTACAGAAAACGTCCTCCTCTTGACCATAGTACAATAAGAATAGCTGAACAATGAAGGGAAGAAAGGCACAGGACTTGATTGTCCTTTTTTTAACTCCACTGAATTCAGATGGAATAAAAGCAGGTATTCACAGGTATTGTGAATGCCATTCAAACAGGTACAGCACAACATTTCCCAATTACAAAATGGCAAGGTCAGAAGGAGATTAGAAAAGAAGCAGGAAACTACTTAAAACACAGTGTTCAATGGCAAATATAGGAAAAACTTTTTAGCTCTGAAGCTGAGGAACACATGACATTTTGCAAATGTCTTTTCTAGTAAGCTAGCACTTGTAATTGAGTGAGGTATAGCAGAAGAGCTCACAGCAGGCAAAGCATCTATCTCCTAATCTAGTCGTCAAAAAGACACAGGCAAACCAATGTGGCATGATACAGAAATTGGTCCCAAAGCCCAAAACTGCTTTTCAAACAGTCTCTGTAAGGGAATTGTTTACACCATATGTTTTCCTTAAGAGCTGATCTACTGAAATGGTGCTTTAGAAGGATAAGTTCTACACGTACAATGCAAATTATGGTACTGTCTGAAGCAGCTTCCTCCAGAACACATCACCTTCTATCCCTTTGAGCCACCACACTGCATAAAATTTTATTGACCTACAAAGATCACATATCTCCATCAAGGCTGCCAAATTTCCAAGTTGGAAATTTCTCTGCTATTCCTTCCACACTATTTGACTTGCCAATGAGGCTTGTAATTTCTTTGTTTCCAACCACTAAAGCCATAACCTTTGTCCTTATCAACCTTCATTTTCGCTACTGTTTATATCCTCTCTTGTTTCCCTGTTTGCTTTATAATTTGTCCAAGACAGAACAGTCATTCCAGCCAGTGCCACTTTTCTTCCATGATATCCAAAATCCTAGTTCTTTTCTGTGTGACTTTTAGTACTTAGACACTGTACTTATCCGTGTGTCTCTTCCTCCTCTCCCTCACTGACATTGGTGTTGGGTTTTTGTTATTGGTGTTTGTTACTTTCACTCTTAAATTTAGCAAAATTTTGTTCTGATTTCTCTATATTTTCTTTCTTTCTTTCCATCTGACTACATTCAGCATTCTCAAATCCATCCAAGCTTTAGTTCCTTTGTTTAGGGCTCCATTTCTGAAAGATTCAGGTAAAACCACAATCCTGTTCAAGTGAGTGGGAGTTTTGCCAATGATGTCGAGAAACCTTTGATGTCACTGCCCCAACTGCTGTTAACTCTTCCTTTGATCCTTCCTCTGTATGTATTCTATCTATTTTCCAAGCTCCTAGAAGCTTTTCTAAAGGGATCTGTGTAAGCTTGTGTTATACAAGAATATAATTGGGGAATTTGACACTGTTTTTTTCATTGTTTATCTAAAAATCATATATGACTGAGCTGACTATCCTGTACTTTTGTATAGTTTTAATAAACAGCCCTATATGTGTTTGAATTCTCCTGCACACCAGGAGAATGGTATAAAAATACACTGCAGGCAGGTCTGGTTTTCTAAACATCCAAAGCAGGAAAAATGCTAAATCTATTATGTCCTTAAACAGCGTCACACATTGCTTTACTGCTACCGTAGAAGTTTGTAAGCATGAAGGAGGCATAGATGTAGCAAAGAGAAATAGGTGGCATGCTTCATCCTGTCTCCTCGGCAGGGATGTAAGAAGCAGATCTCGTTGAATGACTGTTTCCTTTATTGGCCTTCCTCTTTGTACCCACGTAGATCTGTATGGTAGTTGGGTGGGTTTCGTGCTAGACGTGGGCCAGAGGGAAGCACTGTCTGCTGGCTTTGCTCCAGCTGCACTTACTTTGAGAAGGTGGTTCAGAGCCAGACATTTTAGTATCACAGCCAAGTGTTTTAGCATTTGACTATAACCATTTTCTCTCAAGGTCACCAGAATATACAAGAAAATGGCAAAACTGCAGTTGAACAGGCCTCTTCTGTATGACATAAGTTAATGTGGTTTCTATACCTGTCTGCTGGAAAAAGTTCTTTGTATTTCAAAACACTGACAGTAGGCTGATGATCTACTCTGGATAGATTTTTTTTTTTTAATTTCAACAAAGAGATTTTTAAGTACTGTTGTTTCATGTTACAGAATGTACTAGTACCTTGCAGAGCACTGTTTGACTATAAGCCTAATTAATAATTTCTGACTCCTGTACATGACTGAAATAAAAGCTTTTATAAAATTATGCTAGACCTTTTATCTACAGAATGAGAAAGATTAAGCCTGAGTTTAATTGTGTCATCCGAATACTAACACAAGCTCTTTGGGCTTCTTTGCCCATGGATGAACACACGTATTCCTCTTAATGTTAAAGAAGTTGCATACCCACACTGACAAAAGACTAGACCCCTATGGTTGCAAAATGAAACTGTGGGCACCTCTCCAACACATGTAATGCCTCAGAGTCAATGCCAAGACCTATTTTTACTGCAGTTAGCACTGCCATGCTGTTTAAAATGACAGAGTATAAGCAAGTAACTTAGATCTAACCTGTCAGGTTAGCCAGGAGTTGCGTTTCAGAGCACCAGTGTGTTTATTTTCTCTGTGATTTTTTTTTTTTAAGCTGCTCAGCTCTGGTAAACAATACTCTCTTCCTCCTACAAAACCATCCACTTGAGTGAAGGATATTTCACCAGAGGCCCCCCACTCTATGCCTTGACTGCTCATTGAAATAACTTTTTCAATATATTCACAATTCATCTCTCTCTCTCCCCACCCCCCGCCCCTTAACCAAGGCCTCTTTCACTTATTTTGAAGAACCACATGTTCTTTCCTTAGAGGTTTAAATGTACATGTTTTCTTCTTCAGATGATGACAGCATTTTGCTCACAATCTAATTAAATTGTGCGAATGATATCAGTGTTAAAAAACAAAGAGAAAGAAAAGAAAAGCCTCTGTTGCTTCCTAAAATCTTGAAGTACCTAGATTTGTCAAAGAACATTAAGGGAACTAGAGTACATGTAATTTTCAAAGACGGGTCTTGTTGTCTTTTTTTTTTACTTACACAAGTCACCTCCTGTTGCAGTCTATTAAAAATCCACCTGTTTGCAGTTCCAGAGATCTTGTCGGCTTATTTCAGATGAATAAACAGCTATCCACTAGGAGATGTAGGTATTTCACAGATACAGAACAAATGATGAGGAAATGTTTTAACAAACAGTGGTTTGGTCATGTTTAGGGAGCAGTTCTGGAGAGCAGGCTAGAGAGAAGCTTAAGAAAAGGAATTGGTGGTTTGGAAAGGCTGGAAGTCTAAAATCTGAATATGCCCAAGATATTCTGCTGTAAATCCAGCCACGTAACACTTGATTTCCTAATCCTGACAATTTTTTATCTAGTAGATATATACAATTCATGCAAAGCCCAGTCCCTTAATGCTGTATTTATCTTTTGACTTAATATGCACAAAAGACATCCTTCCTTGTCTTTGTTACATATATTCAGTTGTCCTCTAAGATTACTGAATGACTTTGAGGAAAAACAAAACATCCAGTAGCTGTTCTGGAAAGTTTATGGAGGGAGCAAGTTTCTGTTTTCACTGAACGACCTTCCTGGATTTTTTTTCTGTGTAATGAGAATGAATGACTAGCTAAAGATTGCCATGAGAGGTCTTCTAGGACTGTGCACAAGGAGGAGGTTTTAATAATGGCTTATCTTTTTATTTCTATGTTCTGCTTTGAATATGCAGATGAGGAGAAACTAGCTGCCAGTAGATGGAAAATTACCTGTGGGAATACTGAATAAAATCTCAGCAAATGACATTTGGGTCACTTATAATGTTGATTAAGGTGGATAGGACGTTTGGTGGAATCATTGTCCTGAAAGTTTACCATTTGGAAAGACTTTCACATGATCACTGTACAGAAAACATTGCTGCTTTGTACATAGCCCCTGATTATTTTTCAGTGGTCTTCAGCTCTGTTCCCAGTATTTCTACGTGTCCAGGTCTGAAGCTCTACTTTCAAATTTCAGTTTAATTAAAAGTGTCTGTGTGGATTTAAGGTACATTAAACCACTTCTGGAGATTCAGCAAGATGTTGTAATTGCTTTGGTACCATGAAGTCCAATGGAAAAGGTCAGTACATCAACTGAAAAAAGATTTAATTCTTTAGTGAGAAGTGTAGAGTTCCTTTTGGTTATGTACTGTTTCATATAACACAGGACAGGAGGCAAAGAGCCACATCTGCTGTACTGGATTATTTGATGAAGTATCAGATACTTTGTCTGATTTTCCTATTTCTGCTTTCACTTAATTTTTATAGTAAATGAATTTCCATTTCCCTCAGAATAAAACATATGTAAGTTGACAAAGAAGCAAAAGAAAATCTTCTGTAAATGTGGTGTTTTCATAATTGAAGCTTTTGTGCAAGCTTAATTTTGGCACTCTGGGACACATAGATTCTGTAGCTCCCAGAGAAGCTTCCTCTTCTTTTCAGTTGTGCCAAAGAGTGTAAGGGAAAGAGCAGAAAACATCAGTTTGTGTCCTTTCTTGGGTATACATGCTATTCAAGCTACCATTTTGGATATGAAAAAAAACCCAAAATGGAGCACAATCGGAGAAGAGAAAGGATTGACTAGCTGCATGCAGAGATCAGATACTCTAAATTCTGAAGGGTGTGGGTAATACGTGCATGATCTCTTATGACACACTGATGACAGAAACACCTGATAAGCTTATGGCTTTGTATGATCCTTCTTCCTAAGAGAAAAGTTTATCATATGCTGTAGGAGGTTGCCATGTTCCAGTGAACTCATATGATATGTATGGCTACTTGCAAAACAAGACAGAATATATAACTCCTAAGCTGATCAGAGGAGCTGCTTCTACAAAGCACTTTTTGCAGCTTGAAATACCTTTGGGAGGAGCACTCAAGGAAAAGACCAGGAGATGTTACTTCTGAGTGTGGACCTCAGTGTGTCCCTACGGCATGGTCAGTCACTGCCATGTGTCTCTGCAGTTGCATCACTGTTATGTGACCAATGAAGCCTTCATACAGCTATGTTGCTTACTGCAAGGTCAGGTGGAATTTAATTTTCTGAGCTTGGGCTACCTTTTACAGAAATATGGGTGTCCAAAGATGAACTACACCACTGGTAATGTGGAAGAGCAAATCTAAATTGGCAGGCCTAAGTCCTACCATCCCTTTTTAAGATCAGTATAAAAATGTCCACAGTAGGCCTTGAAGGTGGCAAACAACCTTTCTGGGGAATGTTGCGTCCTCTGGGATGAAGAGTACTCTGAAATGGCATGGAGTTGATCACTTGGGTTAGATAGCTGAACTTTGTATAAGACATTGTCCAATTATTAGTGTGAAATCTTTTTAGAGAAAGGAAATGTTCTTTATAAAAAATGGGGGGAAAAAAAAAGAAAAAAAAAAACCAAGGAAAATCTCTGATATACAAGACTTATTGGCTATGTCTTTAGTGCTGAACAAAGCTGGATGCCAGGTGCCCACTAAAGCTGCTCTATCACTCCCCCTCCTCAGCTGGACAGAGGAGAGGTAATATAACAAAAGGCTTGTGGGTCAACAGAAGTACAGGGAGAGATCACCCAGCAATTACCATCATGGGCAAAACAGACTCATCTTGGGGAAATTAATTTAATTTATTACCAATCAAATCAGAGTAGGGTGATGAGAAACAAAAACTAAATCTTAAAATACCTTCCCCTCACCCCTCCCTTCTTCCTGGCCTCAACTTCACTCCTGATTCTCTC
Source organism: Balaeniceps rex (assembly GCA_013401315.1). Classification (NCBI taxonomy): domain Eukaryota; kingdom Metazoa; phylum Chordata; class Aves; order Pelecaniformes; family Balaenicipitidae; genus Balaeniceps; species Balaeniceps rex. The sequence goes on from VYZW01006718.1 coordinate 7,137, forward strand.
TACCTCCTTCCCCCGAGCAGCACAGGGGGACGGGGAATGGGGGTTGCAGTCAGTTCATCACATGTTGTCTCTGCTGCTCCTTCCTCCTCAGGGAGGGGACTCTTCACACTCTTCCCTTGCTCCAGTGTGGGTCCCTTCCACAGGGTGTAGTCCTTCAGGAGCAGACTGCTCCAGCGTGGGTCCCCCATGGGGTCACAAGTCCTGCCAGCAAACCTGCTCCAGCGTGGGCTCCTTTCTCCACAGGTTTACAGGTCCTGCCAGGAGTCCGCTCCACTGCGGGTTCTCCACGGGGTCACAGCTTTCTTTGGGTGCATCCATCTGCTCCAGCATGGGGTCCTCCATGGGCTGCAGGTGGATATCTGCTCTGCCGTTTACCTCCATAGGCTGGAGGGGGACAGCCTGCCTCACCATGGTCTTCACCACAGGCTGCAGGGGAATCTCTGCTCTGGCACCTGGAACACCTCCTCCCCGTCCTTCTTCACTGACCTTGGTGTCTACACAGTTGTTCCTCTCATATATTCTCACTCGTCTCTCTGGCTGTTCTGCAAGAGTTTTTTCCCTTCTTAAATATGTTATCACAGAGTCACTACCACCATCGCTGATGGGCTCAGCCTTGGCCAGCAGTGGGTCCGTCTTGGAGCCGGCTGGCATTGACTCTATCAGTCATAGTCATAGGGGAAGCTTCTAGCAGCTTCTTACAGAAGCCAGCCCTGTAGCCCTCCTGCTACCAAAACCTTGCCACGCAAACCCAATACAACCACAATGGCTACATCCATACAACAGGGCACTTAAAAATATATCTCTTTTGGGTCCCATGTGGTGCATCTGTGGACCTGAGACATAGTTGCTACTTTTTTGTGCATTTTTTTTCAGTTCAAAGTGACTGAAATAATTTAAGGGCATACAGCATATGAGATAACTTTTTGTAACAGAAATCTCACCCTGTAATATGGGTCCTTTACCATGAGAGCATGTAGAATTTGTGAATTCATTTCCTGCTGGGATAGTAACTGTATAAAATGGAGAGGGGCATATTTGTCAAAGCTTTGTCCATACTTCCTTGGAAATGATCATTGGTTTTATCCCTGAACTACTCCTGAACATTGTCTCTGAGAATGATACTCTGTAAAGGAGCTAATTGTACCAAGGAACCTACTAGCAAGAGACCAGTTAGGAAGAGAAAGCTGGGGTTCTAGTTTCAGTGAATCTTTAATTGTTCATTCATACAGAAAAGTTACATTTGAAGGTATGGCAAAATATAACTCCAGGATGCTCAGTAGCAAGGTTAAGAAGCTACTGTTCCGGGAAATATGAGCCAAAGTCCCTCCATTCTGAAGAACAGTTACGAGATAAAGCAAGAATATTTAACAGTTATGAGGTAAAAGGATGTCACCATCTGTTCTGTCTCTGATATCTCTATTCGATTTAATTTGCTTTTCTTTCAAGGGCCTGAAAAGAAAATATATGATTCAGTGATAAATAAAATATTCATTAATAAAAAATGGTGTACATTATTGACTTTTTTTTTTCTATGAGCAAAACCAAAATAAATACATTTGGTTCAATCACCACCAATTTTTAAATGATGGCTTATTTCCCAAACCAGAGGAAAAAAATATATCATTGATTTAACTTCGCTATCTTACGCCCTTCCTTCATGGCAGTGCTATACACAATATTCTACAGTAGCCTTAGGGGAAACACAGCCTTAGGCTACAGTCACTTGTAAAAGAAAACTGATGACTAACATAGAAAAAATGCACCACTCCTTTCCCAGGAGACAAAGGATATCTCAGGATATCTCCACTGAAATTATTGTTGTCCTTGAATCTGTTAGTGAAGTTAAAAAATATGACAATAGTCTTTTTTATTGGTGATTCCGTGTAGAATTCAGTGCAGTCCTCCCCAAATATACTGACAGCCAACACAGGTACTCCTTGGCCCACAACTCTGCCTGACGGTTGCAAGCAGTTAAATATAGCTTCATGATCAAAAGTCCAGATGCACCTGAATATAAAAATACAGAAGAGGTCCTAAGCTGCAGTGAACTTTGTAGATTTTCTGCTGTGGTAGGAATTTTTGTCTATTAAAGGGATAGGTATTTTATTTTTATAATATACATAGCACCTGAAAGCAGAGGAGTGAGAGGCTAAACTCTGAGTGCCAATACCCATCACCATGGTCTTTTATATACCCACAAAAGTGCGGAGGTAGGTCCCAAAATGACTAATAATTTTGCAGATACACAGATAAGCCTGCACACAGATCTGTCAGAGATCAAGAATCTAACAATATTCAAAAGGTATTAGATGATAAGGATAGCAATAGCATATGGTAGCATTTGCTAATGCTTGAAGAAATTTTGTCAGGGGGTAAAACATCATACTTAAGGTTTTAATACAGTCTCTAATGATTAATTATGAAGAACTTAATGAGATGAGATTTTCCTGTGAGCAGGTCTCTTTTATATCTTCCCCTTGCTTTGGCTGCGCTCTAAGACAGGATATTTGACCACATGGATCACACTTCTAATCTAATCAGGTAACTTCTACATTCTTAAACACTTAGAAAAGAAAATATTTTTCATTTTATATTTCATATTTTTAAAAATAAATTAGCTATTTGTAGTAGAAAAGTGTGGGCTTTTTTTTGTCACCAGTTTTTCCTTCTTATATTACCTATATATGGCACTTTTGTTAGCATTTCTGAGCTCCTGGAAAACTTTCATGATGTTGAGGCTTTTACATTTTGTTCCTCATCTGTTTTTTGCAGCTCTGCTTTATGAGAGAGATCTGGTCAGTCATTGTATGCAAAAAATAAGGTATTAAAACCAAACAACTACCCCCATCTTTCGGTAGCTGTGGTTATGAAAAAGAACATTCCTTCATTTAGAATCATGTCTTCATTTCTTCATGTCTTCACCCTGGAGAGTTTGAAATTTGTATTCTCTGCAGCTAAGAAAATGTGCATCTGTAAACCTGCTGTGATTTTCCACTTGCATAGCAACAGTATACTTTTTAAGTGGAGACACCAAATGCTTGTGTCACTCAGTTATTTGTGATTACTCCAAGATGCTTTCATGTAATAATGCAAAACACAGTGTTTAATACTTTTCAAATACATAATGTATGACTTTTCATCCTAGTGGAAGCTTTTAGGGTTTATGCAGTTGGTGAAATTTCCTAATCTGACATAATTGTTGTGGCACCAACAGTTTAAAAAGTACCTCTTCTTTCAGAGAAGGCTCCTAATCTACAGGGTGCCTATTCTGATGGGAAAGTACTGTGTGGCTTGTAGACAGACTGATTAGTTACTGTTTTGGAAGTAAAATGGGGACAGGTAGCCTCCCTCACTTGGCCTTTCTTCTGGACACGTCTACCTCACAGGGTCTGACTGCATCCTGACACTGCATCAGAATGGCTTGAGTGCTCAGCACGTGGAGAATCTGTAGTCAACCCACAAGCAGAACATAACATGTGCATCAATGACTAAACGAATGGCATAATATTTTGGAGCAAACTAGGGCTTATTTTGTAGTGCAATTTATGAGCGCTCCGATGGAGTAGGAATAGATTGCGTTGCCATGTTGACCTATCGATTAAAACTCTTTGCAGTTACATGTTTTACACTTTTACATAGTTGTGTTTCAGGGGATGGGAGTTCCCTTATGACCGAAGCACTTTTAAATTGACTTTGTAGAACATTTCCACTTAAATTCTAGTAAGATGACAAACCCTTTAAAAAAAAAATTAAAAATGTATAATTAACGTAACAAAACCAGTTTGCAGTATATTTCAACAAAAAAGGTAAATGAGATAAAAAAAATCTGCTTACTGTTCACATGTATTTGTATGGAGTTGGTGGACAGAGCTCAATGAATAAAGGGTTACATGATCTTAGCGAGCTTAAAGTAAGGGAGCTGGACAATTCAGTTTCCTTATGCCAATATTTGTTCTCCAGACAGATAAGGTGGGATTTATTTGACAATATGCAGACATGTAGTATATGTGAACCTAGTCACTTGAGGCTTCTAGTCAGTATGCTGAATCCCAAACCCATGGTCTTACTAGAAACTGCATTTAGAATTATGATAGAAATGTCGGTGTCCCACCTGTCGATGACTTGTCTCTCATCTTTCCACATTTACAAACATTGTATTTATCAAACGCTGTGTCTCTGAACATGCAATGTATGGAAGCGTTCAAATATAAAAATGAATGTTTCTGTAGCACAGAAGCTAGGCTTTTAGATGTGCTAAAATGGTTAATACATCGTATTTACCTAGGAATTAAAAAAAAAAAAACAAAATAAATTGAGTTCTTACACTCATAGCACTTCAGTGGTCTGAAATGGTGGCTTTTAAGCAAGCAAACACTCTATCATACAATAATTTTGCTAAATGTCTTAGCTATGTCAAATTTTGAACTTTTGCTAGCCATAAGCATCAACCTTGTAGCTTCTACTTTCTATAGAGAACATTACCGTGGTTGATGAATTTTTTCTCAGAGGAAGTGAAATGCATTTTACATGAAAGAATTAACATTAAAGACTATTTCAATTTTTTCCTCTTTTTGATTATCAGAGGGAATATGATTTGATATGACTTCCACAAGACATGATAATGTCTTTGCATGTGTCTGATATTCTATATTACTTTGCTATGATAAGATAATTTTTTTGGTGGTTTATCCCACACACAGTTTCAGTCAATCATATTTTCACACATATAATCTGTCCCTTTAAAATCCTGGTTTTATTAGTAGATTCTTTAACAACCTGTAACTTCTGATAGTCTGTAGCTGTGAGTTATCTTTGACTTTTTAGTATTGACAAGAAAGGAAAATGAAAAATGTATGAAAATGATGGAAAAACTTTGGTGGCAGAAATCTGAGTAAGCTCTGGGAGAACATTGTCAGGATGTTGTTGGCAGAGGGGGAACGTGGAGGTGAATTCCTGGTTTCATTACCCATGCATTCAGAAAAGCCGTACTGCTGCAGATTCACAGGTTTTTTAAAGAATGAAAATTAGGATACTTTTCACCACCTAAAAGGCATTGGCAGAAAATCCTCACAGGATGATACTCATAGGAAAAGAAAAACTTCTTGACTAACTTGAAAGGTTTTCACTGAGAAGAAAGGAGACAGTTGTGATTTTAAAGTACACCGAGATCCACTATTGACACTTTAAAGAGTTTTATGATAACGTAGCATCACTATTCTGTTGTAATTTTGAGATTCAAAATGTTCCTGAGATATCTTTGTCTTTCAAATCAAAACTTTTATATTCATACTTCCCTCACTCAGGTAATCAGTGTCACCAAAATCTGTACTCTTTTCCAAGGTTGCAAATAATAAATTTCAGAATCTTCATATATAATTTTATAATCCTTAAATAAAGGGGCATATGTGTTGAGCTTAGTATTTATGTAGGCATATGTAGTTAGTTTAGCCTTGTTTTGTACTTTTATTTGTCTAATTTTTAGTTTTCTTTTTTTTAATAGCAGTGAAAATAAGAGTGGACGTAGACAG
>VYZW01006719.1:0-20657 GCA_013401315.1 Balaeniceps rex
GTTTTGTTTCTCTCTCTCGTTGTTCTCCTTTTCATTGCAGTTTTTGTTACTGTTGTTATTATTATATTTCAGTTATTAAGCTGTTCTTATCTCAACCCATGAGTTTTCTTACTTTTGCCCTTCTGATTCTCTCCCCATCCCACCGGGGGCAGAGGGAGTGTGAGCAAGTGGCTGTGTGGTGCTTGGTTGCCAACAGGGGCTAAACCACAACAATGTCGGAGCCCCTCTAGGCTGGCAGAATGGAAAAATCACATTTTATTCCCTACTGTGTTTATGTGGAGAAGAAATATCCACATCTGTCTAGCTTTCTGTCACCCGACACTATGGGGACAGACAGCTTCTTTTGGGGATCCTGGGCAGAACAACGATGGCACTAAGTTGTAGTTACAATTAAAGCTTTAAATCTCTAACAGAATTTTATGATCAGCATAGCATAGAATTTATGATCAGAATAGCACAGGATTTTATGATCAGAGTAGCACAGGATTTTTATAAGCAGAATCAGTGTAGCACAATTTTATAAGTAGCATAGCACAGAATTTTATAGCACAGCTTAGCTTACAGTTCCTAATCACCTGGACCCTCTGCAGATCGGGTCAAATCTTAATATTTGGCTTGCAGTATCGATATAACAATCATAATCTAACCTTGAGACACAAAAAAGAATATGAATCACTCAGTCCTCGGAGGAAGCAGACAGTGGTGGAGGCATCCCTGGCCACCGAGGTATTACAGGTTTTGCCATCCAGCAGCAGTTCTGGTCCAAGTCCCACTTAGGACTTGTAACGCTAGATAGCGATAAGGGGACCCATTTTACTGGACAAGTAATGCAGAAATATTGTGCAGCTCTACAAATAGAACAAAAGTTCCATTGTGCCTATCATCCCCAATCCGGTGGGGCTGTAAAAAGGAAAAAATTCTGTTTTGAAAACCAAATTGGCAAAGATTTGTGCCGAGACTGGCCTAAAATGGCCGGATGTGTTACCCCTTGCATTAATGTATATCAGGAGTACTGTAAATAGAAAGCATGGGCTGTCACCTCATGAAATCTTAATGGGTAGACCCATGTGACTGCCTCATACAGCACCTGGCACAGACAGATTTACATCTAACAGATGATACAGATAAAATATTCAGATGCTAATGAAATGCATAAGGACTTTCCACACACAGCTGAAAGAAGCCTTACCTGAACCCACCACTGAGGTTTGTCACTCCTTGAAACCAGGAGACTGGGTCTACACTAAGGTATATCAGTGAAAACATGCCCTCCAGCCATGCTGGAAGGGACCTTATCAGGTGCTGTTAATTACTAATACTGAGGTAAATTGCAAGGGCCTACTCAACTGGATCCACGCTTCACAGTGTAAAAGGGTCACACCACCTTCAGACACAACGCAGAGCCTGTCGGCTGCCACAGCAGAGCTGAATGATCTGAATAAACTTCCTTTGACCAAATGTCAACAGAAGTACAATCTACAGCCTCTCAAATAGGCTTTGATAACCTTATAGTTATCACCTGAACTTGTTATTGTTTTATTCACTTTGTTTTTTGGAAATTGTAGCTTTTTTCACTCTGAGATATTGCATTTGAGTTTATATTACTGANCAGTTATTAAGCTGTTCTTATCTCAACCCATGAGTTTTCTTACTTTTGCCCTTCTGATTCTCTCCCCATCCCACCGGGGGCAGAGGGAGTGTGAGCAAGTGGCTGTGTGGTGCTTGGTTGCCAACAGGGGCTAAACCACAACAATGTCGGAGCCCCTCTAGGCTGGCAGAATGGAAAAATCACATTTTATTCCCTACTGTGTTTATGTGGAGAAGAAATATCCACATCTGTCTAGCTTTCTGTCACCCGACACTATGGGGACAGACAGCTTCTTTTGGGGATCCTGGGCAGAACAACGATGGCACTAAGTTGTAGTTACAATTAAAGCTTTAAATCTCTAACAGAATTTTATGATCAGCATAGCATAGAATTTATGATCAGAATAGCACAGGATTTTATGATCAGAGTAGCACAGGATTTTTATAAGCAGAATCAGTGTAGCACAATTTTATAAGTAGCATAGCACAGAATTTTATAGCACAGCTTAGCTTACAGTTCCTAATCACCTGGACCCTCTGCAGATCGGGTCAAATCTTAATATTTGGCTTGCAGTATCGATATAACAATCATAATCTAACCTTGAGACACAAAAAAGAATATGAATCACTCAGTCCTCGGAGGAAGCAGACAGTGGTGGAGGCATCCCTGGCCACCGAGGTATTACAGGTTTTGCCATCCAGCAGCAGTTCTGGTCCAAGTCCCACTTAGGACTTGTAACGCTAGATAGCGATAAGGGGACCCATTTTACTGGACAAGTAATGCAGAAATATTGTGCAGCTCTACAAATAGAACAAAAGTTCCATTGTGCCTATCATCCCCAATCCGGTGGGGCTGTAAAAAGGAAAAAATTCTGTTTTGAAAACCAAATTGGCAAAGATTTGTGCCGAGACTGGCCTAAAATGGCCGGATGTGTTACCCCTTGCATTAATGTATATCAGGAGTACTGTAAATAGAAAGCATGGGCTGTCACCTCATGAAATCTTAATGGGTAGACCCATGTGACTGCCTCATACAGCACCTGGCACAGACAGATTTACATCTAACAGATGATACAGATAAAATATTCAGATGCTAATGAAATGCATAAGGACTTTCCACACACAGCTGAAAGAAGCCTTACCTGAACCCACCACTGAGGTTTGTCACTCCTTGAAACCAGGAGACTGGGTCTACACTAAGGTATATCAGTGAAAACATGCCCTCCAGCCATGCTGGAAGGGACCTTATCAGGTGCTGTTAATTACTAATACTGAGGTAAATTGCAAGGGCCTACTCAACTGGATCCACGCTTCACAGTGTAAAAGGGTCACACCACCTTCAGACACAACGCAGAGCCTGTCGGCTGCCACAGCAGAGCTGAATGATCTGAATAAACTTCCTTTGACCAAATGTCAACAGAAGTACAATCTACAGCCTCTCAAATAGGCTTTGATAACCTTATAGTTATCACCTGAACTTGTTATTGTTTTATTCACTTTGTTTTTTGGAAATTGTAGCTTTTTTCACTCTGAGATATTGCATTTGAGTTTATATTACTGATCGTATACTAACTTATAAGAATTATTATATAAGATGACCTTAGGGAACAAATTATACTAGCGCATGGGCAATAATAGAGAACTTAGAGGGACTTAGAAGCCCCTCAAGGGATTATCATACTTTTTGTTTGTATTCTCTTTTTTTATTAGTTATTTGGTAGCACCCTAAAATTTAATCATGCAGTGGAAAATATTTTGTTTTTTCCTTGCAATAGTGCAAGTTGATAGTTGGAAAAACAATACAGCTATTTGATGGATGCAGGCTATCGCCACTGTTGGTAACAAGTCCAACAGCTGCTGATACTGCATTCATGGTCCCCAGCAGGCAGAAGGCAGCTATAATTGGAAAGCTTTTTCCCTCGATGCTATATGGTTGCAAGAGAATACTACTGGCATTCAAGGCTGATTTAACATACCTGCCTATCAGGCACAAGCTATCCTTGTTCATCAACAAACCACAGTTGGACTACGTATCTATAAAATACCAGGTCCAAATTCAAATTGTGGGTCTTGATTTATAGGGAATCAAGCTAGCTGTAGTGCAACTATATATTACAAGTGTACTATAGGACGATATTTTTTTCCTTGATTGAAACCATACAGGTCAACATAATGGCACTCGTGCCGTTTTCCTACTCGTGGGAAAAATTGCACCCAATCTGATGATACTCAATGTCTGAATTATGGGGAAGTAGACATTGAAAATAAAAAGGTAAAAATAGACATCCGAGGACAANTAAACCACAACAATGTCGGAGCCCCTCTAGGCTGGCAGAATGGAAAAATCACATTTTATTCCCTACTGTGTTTATGTGGAGAAGAAATATCCACATCTGTCTAGCTTTCTGTCACCCGACACTATGGGGACAGACAGCTTCTTTTGGGGATCCTGGGCAGAACAACGATGGCACTAAGTTGTAGTTACAATTAAAGCTTTAAATCTCTAACAGAATTTTATGATCAGCATAGCATAGAATTTATGATCAGAATAGCACAGGATTTTATGATCAGAGTAGCACAGGATTTTTATAAGCAGAATCAGTGTAGCACAATTTTATAAGTAGCATAGCACAGAATTTTATAGCACAGCTTAGCTTACAGTTCCTAATCACCTGGACCCTCTGCAGATCGGGTCAAATCTTAATATTTGGCTTGCAGTATCGATATAACAATCATAATCTAACCTTGAGACACAAAAAAGAATATGAATCACTCAGTCCTCGGAGGAAGCAGACAGTGGTGGAGGCATCCCTGGCCACCGAGGTATTACAGGTTTTGCCATCCAGCAGCAGTTCTGGTCCAAGTCCCACTTAGGACTTGTAACGCTAGATAGCGATAAGGGGACCCATTTTACTGGACAAGTAATGCAGAAATATTGTGCAGCTCTACAAATAGAACAAAAGTTCCATTGTGCCTATCATCCCCAATCCGGTGGGGCTGTAAAAAGGAAAAAATTCTGTTTTGAAAACCAAATTGGCAAAGATTTGTGCCGAGACTGGCCTAAAATGGCCGGATGTGTTACCCCTTGCATTAATGTATATCAGGAGTACTGTAAATAGAAAGCATGGGCTGTCACCTCATGAAATCTTAATGGGTAGACCCATGTGACTGCCTCATACAGCACCTGGCACAGACAGATTTACATCTAACAGATGATACAGATAAAATATTCAGATGCTAATGAAATGCATAAGGACTTTCCACACACAGCTGAAAGAAGCCTTACCTGAACCCACCACTGAGGTTTGTCACTCCTTGAAACCAGGAGACTGGGTCTACACTAAGGTATATCAGTGAAAACATGCCCTCCAGCCATGCTGGAAGGGACCTTATCAGGTGCTGTTAATTACTAATACTGAGGTAAATTGCAAGGGCCTACTCAACTGGATCCACGCTTCACAGTGTAAAAGGGTCACACNTACAGTTCCTAATCACCTGGACCCTCTGCAGATCGGGTCAAATCTTAATATTTGGCTTGCAGTATCGATATAACAATCATAATCTAACCTTGAGACACAAAAAAGAATATGAATCACTCAGTCCTCGGAGGAAGCAGACAGTGGTGGAGGCATCCCTGGCCACCGAGGTATTACAGGTTTTGCCATCCAGCAGCAGTTCTGGTCCAAGTCCCACTTAGGACTTGTAACGCTAGATAGCGATAAGGGGACCCATTTTACTGGACAAGTAATGCAGAAATATTGTGCAGCTCTACAAATAGAACAAAAGTTCCATTGTGCCTATCATCCCCAATCCGGTGGGGCTGTAAAAAGGAAAAAATTCTGTTTTGAAAACCAAATTGGCAAAGATTTGTGCCGAGACTGGCCTAAAATGGCCGGATGTGTTACCCCTTGCATTAATGTATATCAGGAGTACTGTAAATAGAAAGCATGGGCTGTCACCTCATGAAATCTTAATGGGTAGACCCATGTGACTGCCTCATACAGCACCTGGCACAGACAGATTTACATCTAACAGATGATACAGATAAAATATTCAGATGCTAATGAAATGCATAAGGACTTTCCACACACAGCTGAAAGAAGCCTTACCTGAACCCACCACTGAGGTTTGTCACTCCTTGAAACCAGGAGACTGGGTCTACACTAAGGTATATCAGTGAAAACATGCCCTCCAGCCATGCTGGAAGGGACCTTATCAGGTGCTGTTAATTACTAATACTGAGGTAAATTGCAAGGGCCTACTCAACTGGATCCACGCTTCACAGTGTAAAAGGGTCACACCACCTTCAGACACAACGCAGAGCCTGTCGGCTGCCACAGCAGAGCTGAATGATCTGAATAAACTTCCTTTGACCAAATGTCAACAGAAGTACAATCTACAGCCTCTCAAATAGGCTTTGATAACCTTATAGTTATCACCTGAACTTGTTATTGTTTTATTCACTTTGTTTTTTGGAAATTGTAGCTTTTTTCACTCTGAGATATTGCATTTGAGTTTATATTACTGATCGTATACTAACTTATAAGAATTATTATATAAGATGACCTTAGGGAACAAATTATACTAGCGCATGGGCAATAATAGAGAACTTAGAGGGACTTAGAAGCCCCTCAAGGGATTATCATACTTTTTGTTTGTATTCTCTTTTTTTATTAGTTATTTGGTAGCACCCTAAAATTTAATCATGCAGTGGAAAATATTTTGTTTTTTCCTTGCAATAGTGCAAGTTGATAGTTGGAAAAACAATACAGCTATTTGATGGATGCAGGCTATCGCCACTGTTGGTAACAAGTCCAACAGCTGCTGATACTGCATTCATGGTCCCCAGCAGGCAGAAGGCAGCTATAATTGGAAAGCTTTTTCCCTCGATGCTATATGGTTGCAAGAGAATACTACTGGCATTCAAGGCTGATTTAACATACCTGCCTATCAGGCACAAGCTATCCTTGTTCATCAACAAACCACAGTTGGACTACGTATCTATAAAATACCAGGTCCAAATTCAAATTGTGGGTCTTGATTTATAGGGAATCAAGCTAGCTGTAGTGCAACTATATATTACAAGTGTACTATAGGACGATATTTTTTTCCTTGATTGAAACCATACAGGTCAACATAATGGCACTCGTGCCGTTTTCCTACTCGTGGGAAAAATTGCACCCAATCTGATGATACTCAATGTCTGAATTATGGGGAAGTAGACATTGAAAATAAAAAGGTAAAAATAGACATCCGAGGACAAGGAACTCCATCCCAGCCAAACCCAGTACAATCTCCACCTTTTATTCCATACCATCATGCTCAGGTCCCACATTATCTGATACATCTAAGTATCCTCTGACTGCCCCATTCAGATATTTCATTCCTATACCCTACTCAAACCTTTCCACTTACTTACCTAAACCCACACTGCATTACAATATTTGATCCTTCTATCCCATACCTTTCTTTTCCCTTCCCATTCTATTTCTCATTCCTGAAATTCCCTCTTACCAACACTTACAGCTTATACTACATACTTAAAGCATCTTTACATCCAACAGTCAGGTTTATACATCCTCATTAACCACCATCTGCTGTCCCTTGACATATACACAGATATTATTCCCCCATTGCATGGGCCCCCTACCAAATGCCCATAAGAACAGTCAATGACTTGGGCCCCATCTGTCAAGGATGGGAGAAGCAGCGTGTTGGATTGTTGGGCACCAAGAACAGCTTGGGTTGGGTCACTGCCACACTCACCTGGTTCCTTGTGAGGCTCATTCTTTGTCATTTCAGGTGGTTCCTGATGTAATACTTCCTATAACATCCAACTCAAATAAATTATTGTTTCCCCTGAGGTTAAATCTCCTTGAGGTACACACCGGATCTCTCCATCCTTCCACATTACCCATCAAGTACCCCTCATGTCCCTGAGTGAAAGCAATCCCACGAATCGGCTTGCCTTTTCCCAAGGGAGGAGCAGCCCACACTGTCTTTCCCAACCATTTTCCTACATGCACTACGGGGACCTTATCTCCTCCCACAGTATGTAGGGGCTTTGTTTGGGCAGGACCAGGGCAGTTAGTAGATCCTTTGATGTTAACCAGCCAAGTGGCTTCTGCTAAATTTACACCCCAGTGCTTCCATGCCCCCAGTGCCCAATGCTCTCAACTTATCAGTTCATTATGTCATTCGACCTTTCCAGAGGCTTGTGGGTGATAGGGGATGTGATACACCCAGTCATTGCCGTGTTTGTTGGCCCAGGAGTCTGAGGTTGTTTTGGAAATGAGTCCCAGTCAATATGGATTTATTGAGACTAATAGTGTCAAATCAAGCTAATTTCCTTCTATGATGGGTTAAAAGCCTTGTAGATGGACAAAAGACAGTAGATGCAATAAGTCTTACTTTAGGAAGGCTGTTGACTGTCTCTGATGACCTTTTTGCAAGTATGTTACAGAAATAGTCTAGGAGGGAGCTACTCATGAGACTAAAGTCTCACTTGCTCTCCAAGGCTTCCAAGTACGTGACTTATGCCCAAGAGGCCCCACTGTACAATAAATTACCAGAAAATAAGAAACAACATGCTCTGTTTATTGATGGGTCCTGTCATATTGTGGGAAACCATCAGAAGTGGGAAGCTGCTATATGGAGTCCCACACATCTAATTAAAAAGGGTCCTGGTCCACTCAGAGCCCATTTAATGTCAGCCCCATGTGGCCCAGCTATTACAAAAAGTAGTTTCTGCTATACCCGTTCTGTTTTCTTCCCATCTCCCTGAAGATGCAGCTATAGTTACCACCAAACCCCCTTGTGTCCAGGTACTTAAAAATCCCCCTAAGCCTGTGCGAAAGGGCTGTGACCCAGAGCACCTTGAAGTGTAGAAAGCCTGTTTGGCCCTGGGCATTCCCCAACAGGCAATCCACAGAGTCGCAACATCAGTGTTATCGGCTCTTGCCAACAACTCCCACCATGCCACACATCCTCCCACTGGAGGTGAGGGCCCAAGTGCCCCTCCTGCCATTCCATGAGCTGAAAAACCAGAAACTGGACACACCACCCCCCCAGCTTTGCGTTACCCAGATTTATCAGACATACGATTAACATCATAGCGGGGGCCAGTCGGAATCCACCGATCCCTCTGAGGTGGCATGGAGGGTGCAGCTTATAGGGACTTCCGATCTGGTCACCATCAATGGTAAACTGCATTTGCATTGCCTCATTGATATGGGTGCTCAAATTTCTGTCATCAATAGATCACACTGGAGGGGAGCACTTCCCTCACGCTCTGTAGTAGTCCATGGGTTAACAGGACCCCCCCTCAGCCCTTCCCATAGTCACAGTCAAGTGTGACTTCCCTAATGGACGCAAGGCCTGAGGATCTGCAGTTTTGGGAGATTCTAACGTCCAAGGTATGGATATTGGGTCTGCCTGGGTTAGAGTTAACTTTCTTCATAGCAGCCCCAAGTGCAGCCTCATAGCAGTCACACTTGACATGACAGGTTTTGCCGTCCAGCAGCACTTCCAGTCCAAGTCCCACTTAGGATCTGTAACTGCTTGATTTTATAGACAGTGCTCTGTATGCTGTTACGCTTCCCTGTTCTGTGATGGGGTCATCACCACCACCTGGTTGGCTGGGTGCCTGGGACCTTCAAGGCTGGTAAGGAGGGAAGAAGTTGGCCTGGCACCCAGGAACCTTGAGCACAATACGGAGGGGGAGAAGAACTCTGCCTGGTGCGCAGGACCTTCAAGGTCTGATAATGAGGGGAAAGGGGACTGATATGTGACCAGCTCGGTCACAGAGAATGGCCGTTTGCCTTATAAAATGGCGTTAGTTATGCTAACCGTATTACCAGGGGTCAGGAGCAGGGGGTACTGGTCACACTTACATTTTAGGAGGAGAAGACAACTGTCGATGGTGTTTAAAAGAAAATGTCTCTTCATCAGGAGCAAGTTCAAGGCTGTGAAAACTGAATAGGAGAGTCATCAGTTAAGTATTGGTCTTGAGGTAGCATGCCTATCCTCAGTTCGTATTCTTGACTAGCTCAAACTCTGCATACTGACTTTTGTTAACCCCTCTAATTCGTGGGCTTGAATTCTGCAGTAGGGGTCAGGTGCCTAGAAACAAGGTGTGTGGAAGTGTATGTAGCTGTTACATCTACATCCTTCTGAGAATACTGGCTGTAATTACTTATGTGCACCTGGCTGAATACTGCAGTTCTGTCCTTAAAAAAAAATTGTCTACATTACTGAGTACTATGTGACAACTTGAGAACTTGTCACTCTCCACATTGTCTGACATCTGCATTGCAATTTCTCAAGATGGTACAGGAAGATCTCTTACCTTATTTGTTCTGCAGTAATGATCACAAACGGGAAAATGGATTCCTACCACAACTATGGGTGGCTTTCTTAACCAGAGGATATCTAATTAGGTTTCTGTGAGACAGAAAACCTAGTTTTATGCAGACCAGCTTGATCACCGATAGATTTTTAATATTAAGAAAATTAGTTTGAGAAAGAACTTCTAGAACATACTTTATAATAGTTACAGCAGAGACTTCATAATTAAAGCTAGAAGATCTTTCCCATTTTAAACTTGATTTTGACCTTCCAAAAAGATAAAGAATCCAAAATGCTTGTCAGGAGTGAAGAAACCATACTTTCTGTGTATTTCCTGCTTCTGCATCAGACTACTCTAATGTAGTCCCTCTACAGAGAATATATTTTGAATGTGTGACTGTGTAGACAGAATGAAAAAAGTGGTAGATCTTCTTTTGAGAAATGGTCTGGTTCACCTAGCTTTTTTAAGCAGTCTACAGTGTTATATGTGTTTTAAAATGTCAATTTGCTAATACAAGAGCTACTAATCTGATGTATTGAGCTTCAGAGATGGTTTTTACTCAGCTGAAGTGCAGGAAGTTTAATTCTATAGAAATGTTTTCTCTGAATGGGTTAAGGTTTTATGGGCTATGTGAAAAGTGTTAATCCTTTTCTCCTTAAACTTACTTTTTATAATTAAAACTGTCTAGTCTTTTCCTCAAAAACACAGTTAATTTTTGGTTGAGTAGCATGGAAATATAGGGAATAAAGGAGAGAAGCAAGAAGAATTATACTTCAGGGAAGGAACATTTCCATAAAACTTTCCAGCATGTACAGTTCCTCCTACTAGATCTCTCAAATGCAATTAAAACCTACAGGAGTCAATACTGACCTCAGAAGGGTTTGGATGAGATCCTTTGTCCTGAGCTTGTAGGTGATCTAGCAGGGAAGACAGACAGCTTTGTTCCATTTCCTCAGTCGTCTTTCTTACACAGAGGCTAGCGAGAAATCATCTATATCCTTCTGAGACTTCCCTCTCTTCTCCTCTCTTCCCTTCTCCACATATAAATGGAAGTATCTCATTTTTCCCCATATTTGCTTGGCTTCCCCACCACTGTACTCATTAGTTACACATGAAAGGGATATCACTTCAAGTAGTTGTTCGGTTGCTGAACTTATCAAACCAGAGCCAGCTTGAAGCACAGATTGCTTTAATAACTACCTACTTTGACAACAGTTGAAGAGCAGCATAATTCTTCCCTGTCTTCCATCGTCTGAACTGGAGGTGCTGTCGGTCACCATAAAAGTGCATGCCCTATAACCTCTGTAGTAAGGAAGGGGGTGAAGACGACCCTGTTATATGCAGGACAATACGTCAAAAGGGGTAAGGGGGAAGGGAGGGGAGTGGAGTGGAGAAGAGGTGCTGCAGATCAACCTAGCTAGGAAGGGAGAAGTGAGATGCTCTTCCCGCAGTCTCAGTCCCATTCCTCTGTCCCAAACTTATTCCCTGAGTGAGTCATCTCATAAATTGAAAAACTAACCACACAAATACAATTAAGTGCGTATCAAGTAGAATGTGGTACTGCAGGTGACATAAAACTGGACATTAGCTTTCATCTCTTCCCCTGCTTCTATTTATTCTGTAAGTATATGAATTTTGCAAACTTCTCAGAGATATGATTTCTACAAATGGGGCCAGAACATAAATTGACATTAGTATGTGATATGAATGTATCCAAAGGGCTTTAGGTATGATTTAGGTATGATGGTGACAACAACAAGCAGATGGACTCTTGTGACATGGAATTTCAATGTTCTGTAGAATTTGTAGAGTCTTTCAGAGAATCAGAACTGTAGAAACAAATTAGAAAGCCCCCAATAAACACAAACAATGAAGCAACCTTACACTTCACACATGTTTTGAATTGGGAGGGCTATTGACTATAGGTGTAAGAACCTTATATACAGTGCATTTAAGATTTGAAAGCAACTATACACTCCATACATCTGTCATCTGATAAAAGGAAAGTCCACCTTTCACGTTTTACAGTTTAATAAGGGAGCATGTTATTAAGCAAGCTAGAATGACTTTTCCAACTACAGCAATGCCAGTGTAAATCCATGGTAACTATGTTTTGATGGTAAAATGAAAGCACTGATGATAAAGTATCAATGGAAAAAATATTTATTTTCCAAATATGGACAAATAAAATTTAATTATTTAGAATCGATTGCTACATGAATCAGAAATTGCATATATTTTATGGAGATGAAAAGTGCTGCTAACATCTTCAACTTGCACACTGCCAACTTTACAAGGTATGATCTTATATTTAGATGTAACACTGTCTCACTGGGCTTAATGGGTCAAAATTCTTCAAATATTGGATTCTGCAAAGTTAAAAGTAAAGTCACACACTTGATCCCCCCCGCCAAGTCCCTCTCTGCTTTTGCATAGGCTGAAATAGAAATATTGCATGTATTATGATATCAGTAATTGTACCAAGTTAAAGTTCTCTTACAAAATTGCACCAAATTGTGAGAATACTACTAATAAAAAGGTAGTTAGATTAAGAATGATGTAATAGTCACCTGCATTGCGCCTGCAATGGCTGTGCAAAATAGTATTAAAGCTGTTGCAATTAGCTAGGTAAGACATTCCTCGTAGGTGGCAGGATTCACTGATAATGAGGAAAAAAAAGCAGGGACAAGAAAGGAAGTCATTAAGTTTGTGTGATCTCCAAGTTCTGTAAAGACATCCAGAAAGGATGGATAAGTGAATTAAGGGAAGAAATGGTTTTCCCAGCTGTTCTGTGGTCCCATTCAATATTTTCAACATGCTTAATAGTAATACAAATTTTGTTAGGGGAAAAAAAGCCCGAAAAAACTCCATCCCTTAAGGAGGTACCCTTTACTGAAGGAAAGGCGTGCAGCAATTTTCTCTTGTTATTTCTTAAGCTCCACCCCATGAACTAAGGCAATCCCCATTTTGAAAATCTTGGTCAGAATTTTAGAGCTGTCAATCCAGTGTCCTTATCTTTTGCTTATCCTAAATGTCCCTTATAATGCATGATGGTTTTGATTTAGAGCAAATCTGCATTTTCATTGGTGATGCACTGGAGGAGCAGAGGAATGTGCAGATTAGTGGAAGAGTAAGAAATCCAAAGTAGAAATTGTAAAGCATGCCTCCTTCTAATATGTAATTGTGCTATCTGTGTGGAATAATTATTTGGTATTTCTTCTCCTTCCTCCACTACTGTGGAATGGTATTATAAAGTCTTAGAAATAAGCACAGGTCCAGCAGCGGTGGGATTCCAATTAGAGCATATAAATAAGTGACACAAGTTGACAGGGTGAATGTGGGGTAGGTTGACCCTGGCCAGCAGCTAAGCACCCACACAGCCACTTGCTCGCTTCCCTCACCCCCACAGCAGGATGGGGGAGAGAATAGGAAGAGCAAAATCAAGAAAACTTGTGGGTTGAGATAAAGACAGTTGAATAAGTAAAGGAAAAAGAAAGAAAAAAACAAAACAAGCCGTGCAAAAACAATCACTCACCACCTCCCACAAGCAGACCAATGCCCAGCCAGTCTCTGACCAACAGCCACCTAGGAAGACAAAAAAACCCCACCCTCTTCAGTCTCTGCTGCATGTTGGTGGATGTTATGACAGCGATAACATCCTAACCTTTCAGAAAACTTTCTGTTAGCTGAACAGCTTACTAACATAATCTGTAACAGTTCCTCTCTGCCATGCCTTCCTCCTCACATTTTTCCCCTGTTCCAGTGTGGGTCCTCTCCACAGGCTGCAGTCCTTCAGTATAAGCCTGCTCCAGCATGGGTCCTCCATGGGCCACAGTTCCTGTCACGAGAGCCTGTTCCAGCATGGCCTGTCAACAGGCTGCAGTTTCCTTCAGGGAATATCCACCTGCTCTGGCGTGGGGTCCTCCACAGGCTGCAGGGAATACATGTTCCACCATTGTCTCTTCCACGAGCTGCAGGGGAATCTCTGCTCCCGTGCCTGGAGCACCTCCTCCCTCTCCTTCTTCTCTGACCTTGGTGTTCGCAGGATTGTTTCTCACATTTTTTTCCCATCACTCCTCACATTGCCATGCAGCATTTTGCCCTTTCTTAAATATGTTTTCACAGAGGCACCACCAGCTTTGCTGATTGGCTCAGCTCTGGCCAGCGGTTGGTCCGTTGCCAAGCCAGCTGGAACTGCCTGTGTCTGGCACGGGGCAGCCCCTGGCCTTCTTCTCACAGAGGCCACCCCTGCATCACCCCCCCCCAACCTTGTCACATAAACCCAATACAGTGTGCTACAGCAAAATGAAGTCTGGATGAGGTTGATCAGTAATTTTAGGGCACTGTGAGGGCCAACAGCTCCCTGGGGGTCACAGAGGGGGAATCCCCAGGCCAGCAGGGCATGGGCCTTGCCAACCAGGGCTTGTCCTACTGCCTCCAGTGAGGGAGCAGGGCAGGCCGGAGGGAGGGCACCTTAAAAAGAAGTTCAAGAATTAGGGTGATCAGGAAGTTGAGCTTCAGGGCCCTGCTATGCCACATACTTTCTGTGCAAGTAGCAGTCACAAATATGCTCTGTGCCTCACAGAACATCTGACAGAGAGCACCAGCTCATTCACAGCAAGGTCAAGACACATAAGATGTCCCTTTCTTTCATCCACATCATCCCTCACAGCCTGCTCCAGAGCTGTTTTATCTCAGAAATATATACACAACAGAAAGAGAGTATCCTTTTTAATAATTTAAGGAGCAAGTGGTAACAAAATTGCCTTCCTACCACAGCTTCTGGGTTCGTACTGTTTTTGTGCCAAGGAGCAGATATCAAGCTCAAGTTTTGCAATACTGAGACTCAGCCAGTATGGGCTTCACAGAGGCACTGAAGTTGACAGCAGTTCTCACGCTTGCCACGTGCAGAAGGAGGGGCAACAGAATCCCCATATGATATATGAACCCCAGGCTGGTTCATTTTTCATCTCTAATGCAAGCAATGGCAGAGAGACAGAGTTTGATTAGGGCATGCTAGAATAACAATAAAGTGGGAGAGGAGGTCCCAGCAGAGTCAGTTGCATGTCAGGCTCCCAATTCATGCTGCCCAGCCCTGCCACTGCACGATGAAGATCCCTCAGAGTCAGATCCCAGTCTTACAGGGAAATCATATGGGATGGGGAAGGGGTGATGTGAGGGGTGAGGAGAGAAAGAAAGCAGGGAGAGAGGGAAACAGCCCTTTTCCTTTATAATTGAGCAGGTTCAGCTCACAACTGACACTTGGCTCTTCGTTACAGTGAATTGTACAGAGGCAGCCTTTTCACCAATATGCTAAAGCAGCCACTCTAAAGTCATGTTATTTCCAAACTGTACAACTAGGAAATATCTTCATGAAATGTGCTGTGGTCCAGATCCACAACTGGTATAAAGCAGACTGAACATTCACACTGGTCCCCTCCTACAAAATCCTTAGCTCCTTACCCCAAGCTATAGTACTCCGTACTTTCGGCACTGAACCCCTGTGGTGGGTTAACCCTGGCCAGCAGCCAAACACCCACCCTGCCTCTCGCTCACTCCCCTCTCCCGTGGGATGGGGAGAAAATAGAAAGAAGGCAAGATGACTCGTGGATCAAGATAATGACAGTTGAATAAGGAAAGCAAAAGCTGTTCATGCAAGCAAATCAAAAAGAGGAATTCATTCACTACTTCCCATCAGCAGGCAGATGTCCAGCCACTTCCTGGAGAGCAGGCCCTCATCACGCTTAACAGTTGCTTGGGAAGACAAATGCCATAATCACGAATGTCTCCCCATCCTTCTCTTTCCCCTGAGCTTTTATTGCTGAGTGCAACATCATATTGGTCAGTTGGGGTCCACTGTCTTGGCTATGTCCCCTACAAACCTCTTGCCCACCCCCAGCCTACTTGCTGGGGGGGGGAGTGAAAGCCTTGACAGTGTGCAAGCACTGTTCAGCAATAGCCAAAACAGTGGTGTGTTACCAACACTGCTTTAGCCACAAATGCAAAACACAGCACCATACGGGCTGCTATGAAGAAAGTTAACTCCATCCCAGCCAGACCTAGTACAACCCTCCAGTTCAATTCCTGATGAAACAGCTGGAAGACATTAATTTTAATCCTAAACTGAAAGAGCTATGGTACACATCATGTATACACATCGAGGTTTCTTTGGCCAAAAGAAATGTGTAACCCACCGGTTAGCATGTTAGAGGGTTCCCTTCTGTGTCTTATCCAGAAAAGATGCTAGTTGTTAGAGCTACCAATTACAAAATGTTATTTCAAACCTTATCAGAAGTTTATGCAAGTAGCCCGGCAAGTCCCTGATGTCCTATGTGTCAGCCACATTACACATAAAAGGAAACAAAACAGAAAAAAAGAAAAAAAAAAATCAAAGACTTTTTGGATAGGTACTGTGTATATTTGACACTTCAAATAACTCATATGTCTATGCAAAGTGTAATGACAGGTTAAACAAACATCTAGCTTTTCTAAAACAAATTACCACTAGATGTCAGATCTATATTTGAATAAAAGAGGTGATCAACTTGCATCCAAATTGAACTTTTGAGTCTGTGAAAGTTTCAGTTGAAGATTTTAGTTTTGATTAATTACAAAAATGGACGATTCAAGCTACTTCATATCTAGACACATTGGTTGCTTTTGTATTTAATAAAAATAGCTTTCCCAGTTAGAAAATAGGTGCAGGTAGGGGGCAGGTTGCTTTCTTCAGTACTATAGGAATAATTTTCTAGAGAAGCCCCTCAATAGGAATAGTGATGGCAAGAAGTTTAACTGATTTCAAGAGGCAGCTACTACCTACATTTTATGAAACTGGGGCCATCTACAGTGGAGGGCTGGCTTCTATAATCTATAAAGTAATTTTTCCTAGGTTAAAAATATTTCACCCTCTAAAAAGGTAAATATAAAAACCTACAGAAACCATCTATTTCAGTGGGATTTGGATGAGCCACCAGAAGATATCTGACTGAATGCCACTACGTCACTTACTTTTTCTCTCATCTAACCGCCTCCGCATTTTCAAGATCATCTTCCTTGATGTTTGAGTCATTTATCCACTGTACCATGAACATGTCTTCAATTAGAAAGAAAAGCCCACAATTTCTTTTATTCTTATTAAATGAAGTATAGAGGCTATTCTTCAACACAGATAATGAATTATCCCATTTTGGATACACAACAGCTTTATCTGAGCTTTTCACTTGCTTTCTTCTACTATACTATGACAGACACCATAGCATTTCTGTTACAGAAAGTTTTTTGTTTGTTTGTAAACTTCCATAACTTCACCTTGCTTTGTTCTATTCACTCAGGAGCAATGGAAGAGTAACTGAAGTTTTTCATCCTCTCTTTCCCACAAGGGAAAGTCTGGCCTCACCCTTGATCTCTGGATGACATCAGTTTAGGAGGTTTTAGACTGACTATTGATGAGCAACTTGCCATGGGTGCCACCCAGAACATGAGAGTCCATTCTCAAGTCGGAAAGCAGGAAGAAAATCGGAAATTATTCCCTTTTTTTATTTCTAGCTGAATGCCCAGAGATGAGCACAGAAGGAAACAAGCCAAGTGAAATCCTGGACTTCCTGAAGGAAGTGAGGATTTTGGCAGGTACAACACTGTGGAAAGGATTTCATACACCATTATTTGGAAATTCATATTTGAACACCCAGTCAAGCTACTGCTGCAAGGTCTTAAACATCTTTGCTCTTACCAAAAATCAAATTGCACCTTTTTTAAATAATTCAAAGCACTAAATACTACCCCCTTTTTAATGTTGTTTCATTGTTACTTTTTTTGCTCACAAACAATATTTTCCTTTTAATCTATTTTGGAAATTTATTTTTCTTACTGTGACTCTGCTTTCACTGAATGGCATCTTTCTGTGTATATATGCAGCATATATATATACTTGCTTGGACAAGACTGTTTCCTTTAGTGCTTTCTAAAAACTCCTAGATCTTGTGCAGAATATGCTGTCCAAAATACTGTTATAGAATGGAATTTCCTTGCTTTTTTCCCCATTTCTTTTGTTTCCTTTTTCTAACTATCTTTCTATATCTTTGGACATTTTATGAGCACAGAATTCTCACTGACTTTAACAGGAGTCTGGCATGAATAGGGGTAATAGGATAAGAGCCAAACCAGCTTTCTCTTTGCTGGGTTAAAAACTGGCTGGATGGCCGGGCCCAAAGGGTGGTGGTGAATGGAGTTAAATCCAGTTGGAGGCCGGTCACGAGCGGTGTTCCCCAGGGCTCAGTGTTGGGGCCAGTTTTGTTCAACATCTTTATCAATGGCCTGGACGAGGGGATCGAGTGTACCCTCAGCAAGTTTGCAGATGACACTAAGCTGGGTGGAAGTATTGATCTGCTTGAGGGTAGGAAGGCTCTACAGAGGGACCTGGACAGGCTGGACCAATGGGCTGTGACCAATTGTATGAGGTTCAACAAGGCAAAGTGCCGGGTCCTGCACTTGGGCCACAACAACCCCATGCAATGCTACAGGCTTGGGGATGAGTGGCTGGAAAGCTGCTTGGCAGAGAGGGATCTGGGGGTGTTGGTCAACAGCCGACTGAATATGAGCCAGCAGTGTGCCCAGGNGATTTTGGGCCCCTCACTACAAGAAAGACATTGAGGTGCTGGAGCATGTCCAGAGAAGGGCAACGAAGCTGGTGAAGGGTCTGGAGAACAAGTCTTATGAGGAGCGGCTGAGGGATCTGGGGTTGTTTAGTTTGGAGAAAAGGAGGCTGAGGGGAGACCTTATTGCCCTCTACAACTACCTGAGAGGAGGTTGTAGCGAGGTGGGTGTCAGTCTCTTCTCCCAAGTAGCTAGTAATAGGACAAGAGGAAATGGCCTCAAGTTGTGCCAGGGGAGGTTTAGATTAGATATTAGGAAAAACTTCTTCACGGAGAGGGTTGTCAAGCATTGGAACAGGTTGCCCAGGGAAGTGGTCAAGTCACCATCCCTGGAGGTATTTAAAAGATGGGTTGACGAGGCGCTTAGGGACATGGTTTAGTAGTGGACAGGTATGGTTGGACTCGACAATCTTAAAGGTCTTTTCCAACCAAATGATTCTATGATTCTATGATTCTAATACCTTTTATTGTAGCCTGTAGGTATTGTATCTTCATTGGATGTTGTTATGTGAACTTTTAAAATGACTAGCTATTAGCTGTCACTTCAGATATTTTATAGTGTTTCTTTTCCTCTCAGAAATCTAATTTTTCCTGTCTGTTGAGCTTCCTGTCCTGCTACTGGTATAGGTTTGCTTAAGTATTTATCTTGTTCTTGCAATTAGTGGAATTAGAAAAAAACCCTGTTTTCCAATAATAATTCCAATAATAATCATTGTCAAATGAGATCTGCAGTAATTGTCTCTCACTTTATACAAACACATACACACATATGTATATATGTAAAAACAGCCTCTTTGGCAAAGCAGCAGCAGGACCTATGGCAATCAGTAAGAGTAGTTCCACCCAGTGTCTAATGAAAAGGTAGAGAAAAAACACAACCCAAACCAAAACAGATGTTTGTCTTAATGTCTTAGCAGCTCTGAGCTGTCCATGCTAATTTCTTTGTGATATGGAGGAATATAACAATTCCATTCACATCAATAATTTATTTTATTTCTGAAATTTAATACAGTCATTTTTAAAAGTAAACTTTAAAAATATTTAAAAAGGAGAGATGTTAAATTAAATTGCATCTTTCTATTCCGGTTGATTTATCACTGTCATAGAGAGGAAGGCTTACCTCTCTCACTATGAAGAAGCAAACTGTTACCAATTCCTATTTTAGACCTTGAAACTGATAAGACATCCCAGTTGTACAATGGAACTTAAAACCTCTGATTAGTTTTAGAACATGCTGTATGATTAGTCTGACTTCTTGTGGTAAACATGGGAATATTCTTTTGTTTATTGGCATAATGAAACTATCAAGCAAGTAGATGAAATATCCAAAAGACAGTAACAGCAGTGTCCTTGCCGAGTTCTACAAATAAATAGGCTATCAGCAGTAGATATATTAAAATTGGGATTGGTGACTGATAGAGATATATATATGAAACAAATGCAATCATTTTCCCATACAGAACATAACAATTACATATTTTAGTTTACCAGGATTTTTAAAAGATCCATAGTCTTGCATGATCAGAGTAGATGAAATTGTTGACTTCTAAATAAAGCATGCAGATTTACAAATTTCTTAATAATCTTTCAGGGTAAACTAGATCCTAAGAACTTTATCTTCTGTTAAAGAGGACACTTAAAAGTATCTTTAAGCAAATATTAAAGATATAGCATGAACAGAGAAGGAAGGATGAAAGCTAAGCATATCTAAATCTTTAATTACTTCACAAAACATATATTATGACAGTACATTTGTGCAGAACTTTTATCTACAGAGTGAAAAGAACATAGGTTCCCTAAGATTTTCATTTTATAAGATCCATGCGATTCAGATGTGTTTGAAAACACAGGCAAAATAGGACCACTGAGAAACAATTATGACAACATGTTTTTTCAAACAAACATTGGAAGAACTGAAGCTCTGTTAAATGGCGTGTTCATTCTTAAAACTAAAAGCTTCCCTTTATGGTCTTGGGTGCTCAAGAGAACTGGATGCAATAGAGAGTGTTAGAGGAAAATATATCATGCTGGACACAGTGTCACCGAAATCGGGAATAAACTTCTTAACGCCA
>VYZW01006722.1:0-15733 GCA_013401315.1 Balaeniceps rex
CATGGTGCTTAGTTGCCAACTGGGGCTAAACCACGACACATTATCTAATGTTTAATCATTACCGATGTTAAGACGTGAGCAATACTTTTAATATAATTTTTGGCTGGTTTCATTTTCCAGCCAATTAGGAATTCTGATTGGGCTTTTCTGCCCTTTATTAAAAAGTTTATTAATGAAGATATTTATATATCTTCATTAAGCGAACTCCTAGTCTTCTTTCTTGGCTAAGTAGACCTTTTGGATCTTTCTGTGTAAGACCCAGTAAGTTAGTTGCTGGAGCCTTCGCATCTCTTGATCAGCCTTTTCTGTACCCAAACTTGCAGCAGTGGACAGGTGTATTTGAATCAGCAGAAAAACTACCTACCACATAGTACATATTGTCTCATCCTTGAAGTATATAATACAGGTTCTGACATCTTTTATGTGGATATATTGCACGGTTGCACAACTTCTTTTCCCCATTATTTTTGATGTCAGAGGATAAACTTTTACCATCATCTGTTTCCTGAGCAAGAACATACTGGTCTGCATTTCCTAAATGTAGTTAAGGGTAAGGTGAAGGACTGTTGCAATGAGGCTTAATTTCTGTTTAGTAGCTGACACCATGTCTTTCAAAAAAAACCCAACCAACCTTGAAGCTTCCAACTCTTTAACAAAACTTTCCAATTCTGTATAACTTACAGAATTTGAGATTCAATCCCAAAATGCAGGCATCTTTGCTTGTTTGTGTTTTGTTTTTTTGGGGTGTGTGTGTTTTGGTTGTTTTTTTTTCAGAGAGTTAATTGTAATAAAAGGGAGTTTCCTTAAAAAGATGTAATTAAGGAAGCGCTACAGTGCTAAGTGCAATTAAAAGCAGAGTTCAGCTTCTGTGGGAGAGAAATGAGAGATGATTATGACAGCAGCAAAGGCTAACAGTCCTCAGAGTATTATTTTTTCATTCATTTTTGAATTACAAATGAATCTGCTAGCAAGACCTTCCACAAACCTGTTAACGGATTTAAACTAGCTAGCTGAAAGTTGTTTATACTGAAAATTTTGCTAAACATGAAACTATAGCTTTGCTAAATGTTCTGAAAATTATTTTTATACCGTAGTCTACGGGTTAGGCATTTATAGCCTTACATTGGAATGCTGCCGCTCCATTTGCTTTTGGTGACTTTGGACACAGAGTCCCCAAAACTGTGAAGTAGAGCAGCACGCTGTACTACTCTGTTCTAGAAAGATTCAATACACAGAAATAAAGCTTAAATCACCAAACTTGTGATTTCAATGGTGTGTCGCTGTTTAAAAACTAATGCAACTCGAATTAAATTAAAGCCTGATCTATTTAGCGTGAGTATTCGTCTTACCCTTTGAGAAGCTTGTTACTGATGCAGGAAAAAGGTAAAAAAGAACCTGGTGGTTGCAATTGCCTAGTTCAGTTTACACAATGGGATCCATAGTACTTTGCAACATATGCTGTATTTCTGGTCTCTTATTTTCCTTTAGCTGCATCCTGAAACACGGGACATAGATTTAAATTTTAGTGGCTCATAATTCATGACAGGAGTATCTGGCATGGTGTTCAGACTGAAAACCAGTTGATGAAAACCAGCTAGGTCGTTCTAGAGAATATGTATAAGTATTTTCCATTAAAAATGATCTGGGAACATACACTCGCAACTGAAGTCTGTGTCTAACCCTAAAAGAAATCAGAGTTAGGAGTAGGATGCTATTGGTATCTGCCAATGGGGAGAATAATATTGCAGACAGATAAAAAAATTGGTATATTTTTATAATATTGCATCAAATAGACAAAAAAAGGAAGTAGAGGTACTGTATCAAATATCTGACGTATATATTTATTTACATTAAGTCAATCAAGAAATAAAAAAGATAGATTTCTTACAATATATCCATTATATTTTAATATATGTCTGGTATTCGGAAAAAAACATAAGGGTATTTCTGACATTATTGGATGTTAAATTAGAAAAGCAAGGCATTCTTTCTATTCTGAAGAATAATCAGAAACATGTAAAGGACTTTATTTGATGAAAAGCAGGATTTAATTTATGTGGAAATCAACTGAAAGAACAGCATGGTAGGATATGGGCCAACTAAGTTTTTAGAAACAAGCTAGGTCAGTTTTTAATTGCAGAAATTATTAGGACAGTAGTTACTTTAGCTTTGGTTACCAGAAACAGAAAGAATCTGTCTAAGAATATGAAGGATTAAGGCAATTTGAGTGAAATACTATTATTGTTGTGTAAATAGACATCAGTATAAGGACAACAGACATTAAAAAACCCCACCGAAACAAACTTCAGAAAAAAAAAGGTTAAGATAATCTGCAGGAGATCTGGCAGTAAGTGGAAGTGAATATATTAAGTACATAATAACAGACTATCCTAATACGAAAGAAAGATACAAATCATAATAAGAGACTGTTAAAGCTCCTGGTGCAGTCATAAGGATACACAGATCAGAAAGAAATTTTACATAGCGTGAGAAAAGAACCACATGAGTAATGAATAAAAGTATAAAATAATAGGAAGCTGTGAGGATACAGTAAGAAAGGCTATCCAGTTGCTGAATTACAGCTACCAAAGGATATAAAAGACAATGATGGAGGGAGTTTGTAAATACATTAGAAGTAAAAGAAAACAAGGAAAAACAGGTCCTCAGTGCAAAGCAAGTAACAGAGGGAAAAGGACAGGGATACCTGGGGTGTTGTAAGAAAGCCAGTTAGCTCTCAACCCTGTAAAGAAATAATAGAGTAAATGATGAAAAATTGCTTAATGCAAAACCTAATTCTATTTACTAACCTTTTTTTTTATTACAAACTAGCAGAAAAAAGACTCAGTGTTGTCTCTAAATATGTGGTATACTTAGTTGGGAAAATGCATACAAAGAATAGTTAGTGGTTAGTCTCTGTAAGTCATTTTGTGTTGTATCTTAGATGGCTTAATTCTAGGCCTGGTAACATTAAATATTTTTGCTATATCTTGGATAGTGGAATAAGAATTATGTGTAAATATCATTAATGACAGTGAACCATGGGAGTTGCAGGCTCTTTAGAGGATAGAAGTATACTTCAAAATGATGCTGATAAATTAAAGTGAACATGCATATATCATCAACGTGAAATTTTCTTCAGATAAGTACAAGTACAAAAAGCTGTAGACTAAGGGAAGAAGACAAAGGCATAAATATAAAATAAGGAGTAAATACCCAGACAGAGGAATAATACCCAGTAAGTACATCAGGAAAAACAAAAAGTAAATAGTCATAACAAACATTAGTGAACAGTATGTCCTTGTGTGCACTATTCACATAATTGTGTGTGTGCATGTGCAGGTGCATGTTTTTGTGTGTGCAGAAGTAAATTTTTGTTATAGAATTTGGCCAGCATTTATGCAGGCACACGACCTTCATAAGTTGCAAGTAGGGTTAATGAGGATGCTGAAAAGTGTTGAATTCTTAAGTGGCTGAAAAAAATTGTAAATTGAAGTTCATTTGCAAATGAAAATTATATTTGATATTTATACAGCCTTTAAAACTGCATTAACAGTTACACAAATCTTTTCATGTTTCCTAATCAGGTATTTCCCAGTATATCTTGCTTAAAAAAAAAAAGAAAAAAACCTGAAAAAATCTTATCTCATTAGCTGGTGATGTAGCTCAGTAAGCCTAATATTTGTTCTCTGTGTCATGGTGGGTAGTAAAGGTTAGGACTAAAGTACGCTAACGCAGCTGTGGAGCCTAAGCTTTCTTTCACCTGCCCATGCTTATGTGTAGTCTGCTCTGGTTATCTTCCTAGTCATTACATTCTTATAAGTGCAATACTTTAAAGGTCAGTCTTAATTTATAACAAGTGAATTAGTGATCTATCATCTTTTATCAGTTACTAGATCTGAATATTTGCAAACTTTCCAACTCAGATATATCAGAATAGTGAAGGCTCTCAGCATGCTCAGATAACATTATCATTATTACCACTATGTCGTGGTTTAGCCCCAGTCAGCAACTAAGCACCACGCAGCCGCTCGCTCACCCTCCCCCTCCCCGGTGGGATGGGGGAGAGAATCGGAAGGGCAAGAGTAAGAAAACCCACAGGTTGAGATAAGAACAGTTTAATAATTGAAATAAAATAATAATAATAATAGTAATAGTAATAATAATGATAATAATAATAATAATTGTAATGAAAAGGAGAACGAGAGAGACAAACAAAACCCAGGGAAAAGAAAACAAGTGATGCAACCACTCACCACCCGCCGACCGACACCCAGCCAGTCTCCGAGCAGCGATCGCTGCCTCCCGGCTAACTCCCCTCGATTTATATACTGAGCATGACGTCATATGGTATGGAATAGCCCTTTGGTCAACTTGGATCAACTGTCTTGGGCTGTGCCCCCTCCCAACTTCTTGTGCACCTGGCAGAGCATGGGAAGCTGAAAAAGAAAGTCCTTGACTAGCCTAAGCACTACTTAGCAACAACTAAAACATCAGTGTGTTATCAGCATTCTTCTCCTACTAAATCCAAAACACAGCACTATGCCAGCTACTAGGAAGAAAAGTAACTCTAACTCAGCTGAAACCAGGACACACTAATATCATTAAAAGACATCATATAAGAAGTTAATAGATACTAAACTCTTATACATGGTATTTTAATAGTTGGCTTTTTACTGCATAATTTACATTATATCATTTTCCAGCCAAATGTCATGCACAAAGGTAAAATTCTTTTGGTGAAATGGAACTAAAATTTTGGCAGTAATAATCAATTTATATGGTAATGTAAATCAAAATTATTATTGTAAGGAATATTTACTTACAATCTGCTCTTGTCTGGAAAATCTACATAATGAGCTGGCCTTTTAAATGAGGCACCAGATTTTCCCAGAGTATAAGATATTGCATTCTAACAACACAGAATATTGTTAAATCTTCTAAACTTTGGTTTTGCTCTCTAGCAAAGCTTTTATATGTATTAGTCAACATACTAAACACTTACATGAATGTTATTATAAATAAATATTTTAATAAACATTTTCTTTGTGTCCTATATAGAAGCCAGCATTCTTTAGCAGGCCTACTTTGCTCACAGTTTTTTTGGGAGAGGGGGAGGTAAAGAGATGAAAATTAAGAACAAATTGTATTTGTTTATATCACAATGAAAATGTTACATTTACCTTTTAAGACACAAACACTCATTTTAAATATATATGTTTTTAACAGCTGTAAATTGAAGACTTTTGACTCCAGGGAGTTTTATAAATAACACAGATTGATCTAGTAAAATCAATTTGAAATATTCCCCATTACTAATCACCTTTTGTTATTTTAAATTGTATTAATTATCCACAATTAAAAATATACTATGAGATTTTATAGCACTCATGAGAATCTTATACATTCTTCTTAGTTCATAATTTCTTGTTGTATTGTTTGTTTAGCCATTTATTGCTCTTTAAATCTTCACTAAATCTTCACTCTGTTAACAGGCAGTGTGATGTTTTCTGTTGGACAAATTAAACTACAAATGTTCAACTCAGAGGCATGGTTCCAAAGCATGAAGAGGTTAAAATGCTGTGACATGGATCACTATTTCACAGCCTGGTTTACTGGAAAAAGCAGGTGGCTAGCAGTCAGACTCATGCAGTGATGTTCCTGAAGTGTATGCTCATCTCTGAGAGCAGCATTTTGTTTTTGAAAGAAAATAATTACATAAATTGTGATTTTACACACACCTGTGTATGAAGAATTGAATCGATAAAATAATTTTTACATGTATACATATATACACATTATACTTCAAATTAAGAAACAAAAATCCCTCTTGTCACATTTCTCGTAAGATTTGCCACAAATGTTGCATTTTTAAATTGTTTTTATAATACTTATTTTTCTAAAAAAAAAAAAAACACTCTGAAAAAATTATATGTCTGTGTTATTCTGGATATCTTAGCATATATAAACTCAATAATCAGTAGTATATCAATAGTATATTTCGGTGCATCTTTTTTAACATAGTATCTTGAAAGTCGGTAGAGTTCGGCCCAAACTCTTGCTTTACGCACACATCACTTCATGTGTATCTACAAGGTTCAGCTCAGTGCCACACCAGCCTAGGTCTAGAACTGGAAGCAGTACAGCTGCATCAATGGGAATCCTTGCTCAGGGCAATTATTCTTGCTTCTATGTGCATGAATATCTCTGTATGTTTTTTCACTTTGAAACACAGGAGTGTGTTAGCTCCAGCCAGTTATGTGGCACAAAGGGGAAGAACTGTGGTGCTCTGTGGTGCAAGCCTGTTTCATTCAGTATCTGATGTCCACACTGCATGTTTTCCAGTGGTTCAGAGTGTACAAGCAGAGGTGTGATGTTCAGAACTCAGATTTAATGAGGTGCTTGGTGCTAACTTGAATATCTCAGAGGTACTGCTCTTGATTGTGTAGATATGCCAGTTATCTACAGAATCTACACAAAACTGAAGAGGTCATTGGTTCTCAATAAAGACCAGAACAGAGAATTTCAGACACTCTTAAGAACTAGTCTCTGGGGTCAGTAATAAAGGCAATGTTTTGGATGAGAAAAGCAACTCCTGTAATTTTTTAAGAGTCAATATGCATTTTATAGATACAGGGTTTAGTGCCAGAAAGAACTAGCAGATAATCTAGTGCCCTCTCCTGTAAATGACAGACTTGTGTATTTCATTTATTTTTCTGTGCTAATTTCAAAAAATTAGCCAGTCTTCTACAGTCTTCACTTAAAAGTGCTAAGTGATAAAAAACCCAACTATCTTTTCTTTTTATAATTTGTTCTAATAGTTACTCACCATTGTTTGCAAAAATAGGGAAAAAAATTACACTTTGAATGTGTTTGTCATTGACTTCAGCTGCTGATTTTTTTCATGCCTTTTCCAGGTTAGAGAAGGAGATCTGCAGTGGTTTTTGCATTCCTTTTCTTTTAAATTTGATACATTAAGAAAAGTTAGTACATCAATTTTTGAGTGAGGCATTTTTTGAAGACATAAAGCATTCCTTTTAGTTTCTCAGTAACTTCTTATGTTGTTAAAAAAAAAAAAAAGGCCAACAAAGTAAGGCTGGATGCAATATTCCAGTAATTACTGCATGCCTATCATAACCAGAACTAAACTTGTATCTGTATTTCCACATACTTCTTCCTTGGCTAAGTGTCTAAGGTTTCCTTTAGCCTTTTATGCTGCAGCATTTAGCTATATTAAAGGAAGAAGAAAAGTGCTTAGCTAAGAAAGTCACTTAGGTCTCCTGGTTTGATGGACATATTCTTTCCATTACCTTATTGTCAGTCCACAAGTGTGGTGGGTTGACGGATGGCAGATGCCCACCAAAGCTGCTCTATCACTCCTCCTCAACTGGACAGGGGAGAGAAAATATAATGAAAGGCTTGTGGGTCGAGATAAGGACAGGGAGATCACTCAGCAATTACCATCATAGGCAAAACAGACTCGACTCGGGGAAATTAATTTAATTTATTAGCAATCAAATCAGAGTAGGATAATGCGATATAAAACCTAAGTCTTAAAACACCTTCCCCCCACCCCTCCCTTCTTCCCGGGCTCAACTTCACTCCCCATTTTCTCTACCTCCTCCCCCAGAGCGGTGCAGGGGGATGGGGAATGGGGGGTGTGGTCATGTTGTCACATGTTGTTTCTGCCACTCCTTCCTCCTCACACTCTTCCCCTGCTCCAGTGTGGGATCCCTCCCACGGGAGGCAGTCCTCCATGAACTTCTCCAATGTGGGCCCTTCCCACAGGCTGCAGTTCTTCACAAACTGCTCCAGTGTGGGTCCTTTCCACGGGGTGCAGTCCTTCAGGAACAGATTGCTCCAGTGTGGGTCCCCCACGGGGTCAGAAGTCCTGCCAGAAAACCTTCTGCAGCATGGGCTCCTCTCTCTCCATGGGTCTACAGGTCCTGCCAGGAGCCTGCTCCAGCGTGGGCTTCCCACAGGGTCACAGCCTCCTTTGGGCACATCCACCTGCTCTGGCGTGGGGTCCTCCATGGGCTGCAGGTGGATATCTGCTCCACCGTGGACCCCCATGGGCTTCAGGGGTACAGCCTGCCTCACCATGGTCTTCACCATGGGCTGCAGGGGAATCTCTGCTCTGGTGCCTGGAACACCTCCTTCCCCTCCTTCTTCACTGACCTTGGTGTCTGCAGAGTTGTTCCTCTCACATATTCTCACTCCTCTCTCCAGCTGCTGTTGCACAGCAGTTTTTTCCCCCTTCTTAAATATGTTGTCACAGAGGCGCTACCACCGTCACTGATGGGGTCAGCCTTGGCCAGCAGCAGGTCCGTTGTGGAGCCGGCTGGCATTGGCTCTATCGGACACAGGGAAAGCTTCTAGCAGCTTCTCACAAAAGCCACCCCTGTACCCTGCCCACTATCAAGACCTTGCCATGCAAACCCAATACAATGAGTCAACTGTACATCAAATCAACTGTGGGTTTATATTTACTTCCAAAATATAGAGGGTAACATGTTTTTTTCTGCTGGTAACACTCCACCTGAGATGTGTTCTAACCAACATGATGAATTCAGTCCTCATAGATATTCTTTGTTTTGCTAGGGCCTAATTGGCACAATGTTACTTATATTTTGAAATTTCTGTGATATTCCATTGATACAGAAAATACGAGAGAAACAGAGATTTAGTGAGGAAGCCCTTTTAGGACCTTAAATTCCAAATAATTTGTATCTGCTGATTTAAATGCTTCTCCTCTGTAGATGTTGTTAAACACATTCCTTCAAATAGAAAGTACTTCATCATATGCTTATGTCATAAACAAATCATTCTGCTTCTTTCTAAATAAGAGGGATATATTTATTGAATTAATACATCATATTACATCATTAGTTATTTTAACTTTTGTATCTGGTATGCCTCTGGTATGCCTATAACATGTTTCATGTTATATACTGTTTTATTCCTAATGTAGATTTGCATCCCCCCCCCAAAAAAAAAAGAAGAAGAAGAAGAATTCTTACAGGAGGAGTATAGAATTGCTGTTGAATCTTGCAGGGACAGTGTTAGGAAGGCCAAGACCCACCTGGAGTTGAATCTGGCCAGAGACATGAAGGACAGCAAGAAGGTATTCTACAAGTAATCAGCAAAATTAAGACTAGGAAAAACATGAGCCCGCTGCTGAATGAGGCAGGGGACCTGTTGACAAATAACATGGAAAAGGATGAGGTACTCAGTGCCTTCTTTGCCTCAATTTTTGCCATTACGATCAACTTTCAGGAATCCCAGGCCCCTGAGATCAGTGAGAAAGTCTGCAGCTAGGAGGAGTTACCCTCAGTGGAGCAGGACCGAGTTAGGGAGCACTTAAACAAACTGGATACACATAAATCCATGGGGTCTGATGGCCTGCACCCACAGGTGCTAAGGGAGCTAGCTGATATCATTGCAAGACCACTTTCTATTACCTTTGAAAGGTCATGGTGACCTTTCCGGTACCTGAAGTCTAGAAGTGAGCAAATGTCACTTCTATCTTCAAGAAGGGCAAGAAGGAAGATCCAGGGAACTACAGGCCAGTTAGTGTCAACTCAGTGTCTCCCAGGAAAGGTGATGGAAAAAATCTTCCTGCAAATAATTTCCAGACACATAAAGGACAAGAAGGAGAATGGAAATAGCCATCATGGATTTACAAAGTGGAAATCATTGCCTTCTGCAATGAAGTGACTGGGAGAGCAGTTCATGTTGTTTAGCTCATCTGTAGTAAAGCTTTTGACACCATCTCCCATAACATCCTCATAGAGAAGCTGACAATGTATGGGTTAGATAAGTGGCAAGTGAAGTGGATTAGACACCAGCTGAACAGCTAGGCCCAGAGGGTTGTAATCAGTGGCACAAAGACCAGGTGGAAGCAAGTCACTAGTGGTGTACTGCAGGGGTCGATACTAGGGCCAGTACTGTTTTGCATGTTCATGAGTGACCTGGATGCTGGGACAGAGTGCACCCTCAGCAAGTTCACAGATGATACAAAACTGGAAGGAGTCTTGTAGGGCCCTGGTAGTTTCCAGTTTTGTCTTAGATTTTTGTGGTGGAGATTTTTGTATTGTCTTTTTATGCTTTGGAAATTTTTTTTATGAAATAAAGGATGATACGGTTTCTTCATATTTGACAAGCACTCTGAGATGAATGTTCTATAAAATTATCCAGTATGATAAATTATTAGCTTACAGATATATTGCAGAAGAGGGGAAGGTCACTACAGATAAATGTAAGCTATTTTAAAAGGTAAATGTCTAATGCGATAAATTCAGTAGAACTAGAAGGAGACCAGATGTTTGAGATACAGAAGAAAGTTGTTGCACAAAATGTAACTGAGCAAAACATTAATTCACAAAAAAAAAAAGGTGGAAACTAACTGAGGTGAATGGTTCTGTGAGTAATCTGCATGGATTTCTTGACAGCAATTATATTTAAATTATGCAATAAGAGTAGCCTTTTCTGACAGATTTCAGTATCTACCTGGATACATTTTCAGAAGCAGAAAATAGGAAATAAGGAGGAGTGAACTCTCAGAAAAAGATCACCTGTAGTTTAAGTTGAGCAGCTTATTTTCTATCCTCTTACTTTGTATTGATGAGTTGTTCTTTAAAGGTGTTTCAGGACTTGCACTGTCTTATCACCTTTAAAAAAGATGAAATAACATAACTGACTCAGGCCTAACATGACAGCATTTTGAATTTTTATTTTAATATTAAGGAACAGCTCTTTTAAGATACATTTGCATTTGGATTTAATATCTAACTATGAGTAACTAGAGTGGCAGATAGGAAAACTTTCAGATTCTAAAAGTAATTTTTCTAATAAGACCCATGGGGTCCCTAATTTTGCTGCAGAGTGGGAGTAGTTTGACTTATATTTTAAACTTTATCTCCAGCCAGAGTTGCATGCCAATTTCCCTTTACGCTGTACAGAAAATATAATTAGAGTCTTTTACCAGTTTGAATATTGCATACCTATATGTGCTTTTCATTTTAACTACTGTAGTTACATGAAGTACTAAGAATTAAGGAGAGAAGTTAAATGAGAATTAGCTGCAGGGAGAAGTACTGTTTCCTTCCTATTTCCTATGCCTCCAATTTTCTTTAGTGTGAATCTGGCAATACTGATATCAACTGGTAGCCCAGTAAATGACTTTTCCCTTAACACTGGGAAGTGGCCACAGGCTTTGTATTGATCTGACAGCGGGATTGTCTTCGGACTCTTCTGAGCTGTCTTTACCTGAGCTGGTTTTAGCTTGTTTGAGCTCTGACAATTGCCTACTGGTCAAGTGACTGTGTGACTATCACATATAGTAAAGGTCTGACAACCCTAGACAGTTGCTGTGTAACACACATTGGGCCTCTGTGTTAACTGGGGCTGGGGAAGGCTGGGAACCAATGAGAAAAAAGCAGGCTCTGTTAAGAAAACATCAAATAGCCCAAAGATGATTCAAGGTTGAGGAAGGGGAGTTTTATCTTTAACAGCCTTCCAGGGATGACCTCAGGATACTGGTGACTCACAATAATAATTTTCCGCTTCTGTTTGGGAAGAATGAAGTGCTGATCTCAGGACACAGAGGGACACTGAAAGGGTGAGCATAACACCAGAGAAATGGGATTGATATTAGGAAGATTTCTTTAGTTGAAGAAGTTAATAGTATTATTAATGCGACTTTTTGATATTTAGACTATTAGTCCATTAAAGCATTAATTTGACTAACAGTAAATTTTGGCTCCATATATGGGGTGTTCTCTGTCCCAATAAGATTTTGTGTTTAACAAGCTATACAATACTATTGCATGTATGGTCTATTGATCATCAAGTTGTAGTACCAGGCACGATGTTTTTTGTTTGATTCATTTATGAACACTTACCAGAAAGACTCAAGAACAAGCTTCCTTCCCCTATTCAGGTAGTAGACTTGTATGTATAATAATTTGCTATATAGAATTAAAAAAAAAGTGGATAAAATAAGCGGTTATGAAACAGTAAGATGTTGGCAACATTTTAAGAGAGGTAAACTATGTAAACCTCTCACTGATAATGGTCCCAGTTACTCAGTTTGACTGTTACCCAAAGAAGTAATTGGTCAGATACAAGTTGTATTCAATTCAGTTTTATTTAGAGTAGCTGCGAAAGTAGAGGGAAGAAATGTGCAGAATTTCAGGGAAAACACTCAAATAATCAGATTCATCCTTATACCTGTCCAGGGTGCTCTGCTCTCCAGCCAAGGCCCTCAGGGATTTGAGGTTCTTGAAAGAGACATGAAGTTAATATGTATTTATATTGATTCTATGATCTGCTCAGCGAAATTGTAAGTGTGAGGCTACTTTGTATATAAGGTATTTGCGTCACATTTATGAATAATGGCTCCTTCCAAGTCCCTGACATCTATATGAAAATCAGCAACTTATGATACTAGTCCTTCAGGTAATCTGGACAGCAACACTGTGCATCAGTGTTATGTTTATTACTTGTGTCACAAACAACACATTACTTGTATCACAGAATAACATCTCAGAGTATGTGTGTTCGGAAGTCTCCTTTTACATTACATCATACTTCATTATTCTGCCAAGTCAACAGATTAATTGGAAAATCTTTGACATATGAACATCTGGCTTTATAAGCTGCAATCTACTTCTGAAGTTAAAAAGTATTTCTTAATCTTGGCACTTTTCAACATTTCATATCCACAGTACTACAAACTTTCATTAATCATCAGTCAGGCCTTTATTCAGTCCTTAATGATCATACAGTGGTTTCTCATAGACTTGCTTTATGTGACAGTAACTTTACTTCAAAATGGAACTTTCTCCAACCTTGCAAAGGCGTGACAGGGCTTTCATATATTTCAACACTGACATTTTTAAAACAAAGACTTTTTTTTCTGTATTCCAGACATCATAATGAACTTGACAGAAGGAGTCATAGGGTGAATTATTTTTATCCCTTTAGCAGAATAACTCTAAAATTAATCAATAGATTCTTAAAGTACTTTACAGAACAAGTATTTTTTTCAAGGTGATATAATGTAGAACTTTTTTTCCCCTTCTTCCCAAACATTGGCTTATTTAAGTTTTCATTTGTTTGTTTTATAAATCAGAAATAAGTGATTACAGTGCAGTTTCTGCCTAAAATCTTAGTTTAGTTCTAAATAGCTCATTAGGTTAAATTTTAAGAGTGGTAATTTACCGTTCTAAAAATAAAAAATAGCGTTTTGTCAGTCATTTAGCTGCAGCTCTGAGATATGGAAAAAACAATCAAAGCTACATCTAGCTTCAAACTTGTCAATGTCCTGATTCTCAGTTAAATAAAATACTTAGTCCTACTACAGACAATTTTGCAGGAGCAGACCTTAGGAACTAGGTCTTTCACTGACTTGTGCCTTTGTAACCACTTAAAACTTGGGTGATGTATTACCCTGAAACTGCTAATAGAACGTTATATTTTAGACATTTTTCTTTTGGACACTTTTCCTTTACTTCTCTGCTGCATATTTAACTTTGAGAAAGAGCTGGCTTTAGGGAGAGAAGTCTTTGTCTTCTTTCCTCCTTCAAGACTGAATTAGTAGTGTTTACTTTCTCCTCTGAAGGACGTGTTCTATCATTCCTTACGACTGGACATTGAACTATGGCAATGCAGAAGATTAACTCAATTCCCTTCCTCATTTGTTTTCATTATTTATATGCTTGCTGTATTTCCAAGCTAATCTTTTTCTTACTATGTTGTTTCTTGTTTTCATCATTTGAAGGCTCAACTGGGAAACTTTGCATGTTTTGATATTGTAATTACCTTTCAAATTAGTCTATTTTCTCAAGCCAGTCTATCAAGTCACAAGCCAGTGACTATCTCACTAGATGGTCAGTTCCTAATTATCCAGGGAATTAATGACTCAAGTGTACTGGATGCACACACAAGACCAGCCTTGATACCCGCCTACAGCTTGAATTTCATATATACAATTAAATGAAAAATTCCACTTACATAAAAGTTCTATAGCTTCCGTCACAGAGATGTCTCATTAAGTCTTTCTGTAATACAAATATACCAATATTATATATGTTAATGCTGCATAAATGTAACCTGCAATTAAAATTCTAGGAAATCCACAGCTCTAAAAATACTTATTTTCATGTTACTAGAGTATTTATATTGGAAATATTCTCACAAAAGAACAATTTACAGACAATTATCCATCTTGTTGACCTATCTTTTTCTCCAAAGATAACTGAAAATATCTATTAGCATGTATTATTTATTTGATATCTTCAGCAAAATTAAAATCTTGAGTTCTCAGTTTAGACAGCAATAGATTTTGTAAGAGATGGAAGAGGGTTTTTTTGGCTGTTTGACAATATATGTCAGTGTCCTTGCTCTGAAATGATTTAATATAATTCGGATAGAACATTTCCAGGAAAAAAATAGCGAGGAAAAAAAGTCCAGTACGCAAAGTTGTCATGCAATACACGTTCACATTTATAATGACTGCCATTAGAACCGTTAATTTCATCACTGGAATTGGAAACATAAAGGATATTGATAGGTCTTGTCATACAAAAACTTACTTGTTTAGTGCTTGACCAAAAGGTTAATGGTTAGATTAGTGTCCGAACCCCAGTGGGTTGATGGAACAAGAGGGATACTCTAACTTAATCATTAAATCCTTCAGGATCTTTCAAATCAAGCAATGTGTTAAATATTCAGTTAGTTTCAGCTTTGCCTCTTCAGTATAAATTTGTTTCTTTCTAAACAGATCTGGATTTATTAAATCAGAGACCTGAATTTTAGTCTTGTATCCACAAATGAGTATCCTTACATCCACATTATGGGGTGGATCTTTTTATAAACAATGTTCATTATGAAGCTTGTTACAAGAGTTGTTGTTTTATGGGATCAAGGCAAACATGGAGAACCAAGGAGAGGATGCTAGAAATCTTTGCTAATGAGTATATGTTGTATACAGGTATAGGAAATGCAATAAGCTTTAAGTGGTTGATACTTCACATTTGTGTTTAATACACCTGCTCCCTAATTTAACCAAAATTTAACCAAACCAGATAAGTCAGTGGTCAGGTGCTGTTCTGTTGGGTAGGTCTTTCCTCTCCTTTCAAGGGGGAAGGAGGCTACTTGCTATGCTATGCAAGTATTAAGCCCCACTAGCATCTGCATGCAGA
Organism: Balaeniceps rex; assembly: GCA_013401315.1. Taxonomy (NCBI): domain Eukaryota; kingdom Metazoa; phylum Chordata; class Aves; order Pelecaniformes; family Balaenicipitidae; genus Balaeniceps; species Balaeniceps rex. The sequence goes on from VYZW01006722.1 coordinate 15,204, forward strand.
TGGATAATGCATGATAAGCCTTATCAAAATATGTGCTCCTTTGCCCTTTTTTTAATCAAAGCTTTCTATATAGCAGTTTTATTTCAACAAGCAAATAATACCAATGAGAAAGATTCCACACAGCTGTAGTTAGCACCAAAACAAGCACTTAAGATTTTGTGGTGCGTATGTATGAGTGATGAGATCTATGTATGCACCTAGTCATGCTAAGATCTAAGTCTGTGTTAGCCCAAGGCTTTGGTGGTATTAGAATGGGTTTCAGCAGTGCTTATAGATGCAGTATCAACCTGAAATTCCTTTTTTGATCAATTCCATTTCTGCGAATCCCCTGGCTTGTGAGGAAACGTAGGAACTATATGCTTCATGAAAAAATTTTGTGTGAAAAACTGCTGTATATTTTTCCGACAAAAATATCTATTTGGAATATTTTTGAACATGTTTAATGCCTAAACTAAGGCTTGTATTAGCGGGGCTTGCATGCTTGTTACTTGATAATAATCTTTCTTCAAAAATAAAATGCACATGTTTTG
>VYZW01006725.1:1004-15704 GCA_013401315.1 Balaeniceps rex
TCCCGAGCATCAGAGAAACACCGGGAACATCAGACGCCAAAACGTGTGTAGGTGTATTAGCAGTCCTACCATCCATCTGTCAGAAATCTTCGATGTTCCTGCACATCACCCACTGGCAGAGCTGTCTGCCAAGCAAAAATATTATGAAAAGTTCATTACATACTCAAATCTTTCCCCCTTCCCGAGGAGGAAATGGAAAAACCTGTCCCTCCGCACGCACATACTCGCATTCGTTACCAAGAAACGGTGAAAGACTTTCAAATTCACCCAGAAAGAAAAATCTACCAAGAGACCAGGACTGTGAATGTCGATATATTTTAGCAAACTTTACTTACGCTGACTTTTAGTTCACATATATCTCATTTTTTAAAGTACGTTAAAGACCGAGTTTACAATTAACTGAACAGACAGCGTACAAAAGGCTTTTAGAACTACACCATATGGTCGAGGGAAAGGAACAATCTGGACTATCCACATTTCAATCTGCAGGCTTGTCCACCTCTATAACACATTGTATTGCTGTAATAAAATATTAAGATAGAAATGTAAAAGTGAAAATAATCTATCTTTTGCACTACCAGGGAACAAGGCATCCTACGGTCTAGTGCTTTTAATAAATATTTTAAGTTTTATGATTTTGGCATGCTGAATCAGATATAGTCAATAAAATTCCCAATTCATTTAAAACAATATTTCCAGAAGGATATGGGTGAGTATTCATCTTACGCTTCACGGAAATAAAAAATACCAGTTTACACAGGGTATACTGGCAGCAGTTTATGTAACAGATGACACATTCTTGGAAATCAAATAAAAGCAGAAAGAAAATACCCATTGTTGCTTAGTGAAGGACTAATCACATGGTCACAGCTGGAACCAGTGTAAATCATTCATTAATAAAATTCTGTCATAGTAGTCACTTTTTTCTGCTTTTCAAATACCAGTATATAAAAAAAAAAAACAAAACCAAACTCTTTCAATTCTTTGCAGAAAGGATACACTTGTAAGTATTCCATAGTAACTATTAAACTTACTAAATCTTTGCAGGAAAAAAAACACCTACAATGAAGGCATTCTTGGCGCTAAGGAAAAATATAAATACTTATGTATTTTATATGTAATCCCAGAACATAGTCCAAGAAGATACTTGTTACACTTGGAGGTACTGGCCTGACTTCTGATTGCACAGAATCCAAATCCTGAGAAAAATCAGCTGAAGTCTTTTATAGAGTGCATTTTATAATGTAAAGGAATATAAATGACAGCCTTGTGAGTCATATCCCTCAATGTAAACTAGAAAGTTGCACTAGATTAAATGCAGACACTACAGAAAAAGATCATGTAATACTCAAGTATTCTGTAATTACATACTTGGTTGGATATAGGTATCATAGCCTCATGGCCAACTCTGCTTTGAGCAGGAGGTTGGACTAGATGGCCTCCAAAAGATCCCTTCCAACCTGAATTACAACATGATCCCATGTTCTTTCACATTACAGAGTTCTCCCTTCTTGAGTTGTGACCCTTATTTTCTCTTTCACTTTAAAAAAAAAAAAAAAAATACAACAACTATTTCAAGTGTTGTTGTTTCATTGCCTCCAATAGCAGGAAAAAAACCTCATACAAATCTGTGTGACTTTGCAGATAGCGAATTATTAAAACAAAAATCAGATCATCCTCTGCAATTATTTTGAAAGCAACCTCCTGCTATATCAATGCCGATATGTTTGTTGTTCTACTCACAATAGCACAGGATAAGAGGTCTGTTTGCCTTCTCATTTCGGAGAAACTACTGAGAACAGTAAATATAAACTATACCATTTGATGCTTTAAACTGCAACAATATAAAGTAAACGGGATAGGTTTTTCTCCAGTCCGAAAGAAAAACCAAAATCACACCACTCCTCATCGTTCAGTGCAAACACTGCATGAACAGAGCATTTAAAATTGTTCAAGAATTCCTTTAATTGAAAGGTTTCTTTGCATTTAAAAGCTAAAAATATATTATCCCCCTCATTCTGTGCCTACTAAGCAGTCTGAGCAAAGACTTAAAGCACCCTGGCTTGATAGGATAGCTGGGTTTTATTGTCGAGCCTGCTAAGGACTTCTCAAATCTTTATCAAGCCACGGACCCTTGAAACACGGCTGCGTAAGCCCTGTACAGCCAGTGGGAATGCTCAAGTGTAAAGTTCAACACATGCTTACATTTTCACATGATCAAAGGCTCGATTGCTCTGTTCTCCAGTTTACTGTAGTTATTCCTACCTCACAGTGACATCCTCAGTAAAGAGATATACTTTCTATGAAACTGGTTAATATAAAAAAGAAAAACCCAGTTTTCTAGTAATTAACTTCAAGTGGTACGAAATGAAAGTTCAAAGCACCGTCACTGCTAATAGCATTACTTACATGCAGGAGGAAATCACTACCTAAGAAAACTAGAATATGTAAATGAAGTGTAACAATTTTGTCAAATTCAGAAACAAAAAAAAAAGACCCCCAAAATTTCCTGCTAACTTCTATTTTAGCAATTATCCGTGTACTCTGTGGCAGAACAGGTAAAATCTGAAGGCAGGCGTGTGAATTGAGTACGTAAGTGCTCAATAAAAAAAAAAACCTGTCACTAAAGAAAAGCAACGGCAGAAAGCATCAGCTCTCACACATGTATAGTCCACGATGCAGGCAGGCAGCTTTTACATAAGATACCATTTTCTGCTCTTCCTCTCTTATATAATAAATAAAAATAAATAAATAATAAAAATACTGCTGCTTTTTGGGAACAGAAAAATGCAGTAAAGCACATCGTGACTGGCCAGGATACACAGGTAAGTTTATTTCATGTTGTTTGGTGATGTGTTTCCATTTCAATAAAATTTTGTTTGTTTTGTTCGTTTAAAATAAAAGCCATTGAGGAATGTATCTGACCAGCTCATGGACTTTAAGAGAACTTCTGCAGAAGAATTAGATAATATAATTCTCCATCTGATCAAAGGAGGCTGCCATTACGCCCAGGAAGAGCAGCCAGGCACCTCGCTCTTCCCCATCCCAGAGCCTGCCAGACATCCTGCTTTTCAGAAGTCTGTCCAAAGGGCTTTGAAACATAATGAAAACAGGCCTAGGAGGACTCCTCCATATGCTTCCCACAAAATATTTGATTTTCTTCTTCATTTGTCTGCTTCTAGGTGAAATGTGAAGAAAAAAAAATCGTTACAAATTCGTGGGGAAAAAGGCACATCAAATCAAATTCAGGCACATACCCCCCCATCACGCTTCACGTGCCCACACGCTACATTCTCCTTGAAGTCACACCACGTACACCTGATGGGCATTATACTTTTATTTTTTTAATCAGCCGCTAAAACCTTACAAAGCGTATTGTTTCTTCTGACACTGGTATCATCAAAAGAACCATGACTAAATGGTTTTAATGGTTTCCATGCCTAATTGCCATGATCTGGCAGTTCCCGTGCAAGGCCATCGTTCAGGCTATCTGAGCAGAGATGGCTTTGGTTACCAGAAATGGGTCCCCAGACGTACCTCTGCATGGTTTGGATGGGTGTGCAGCGACAATCAGGAAAGACAAACAGCATAAAAAAAAAAAATCAAACTTTCAAAAATATACATCTATTAATGATTTTTCCTCACTGGAAACCCCGTACCAAGTTCTAGGTAGACTGGTTCTTTCAAACAAAGTGTGGCAGGGTGAAAAAAAAAAGCTGTATTTAGTTTAGCTAGGAGACAAATGTGACAGAGATAAGCTAATGTTAACGCTACAAAAGCTACGATTTACCTTTACTAATCCCTCTCAATGAAAACAACGGGACAGAATTAAAAATGACGACTTTAAGACGAGGGAGCATATTTTGGGGAGGTTATGACAAAGAGAGACAAGGAGGCACACGAGGAAGGCTGCTGCTGCCTCACCTAGAGAGCTGCAATTTATTTCAATCGGCTCTATTTAAATCACTGTAACAACTTTTTCATGTAGACAAGCATCAGGTTTATTAATTTCAGTGGATATTTCCTCAGTGTGCACAAGAAACAAGTTCAGGCATTCAAACTTCTGGCCTGATTTGCACTTTAAAGTCAGAAGCAGTAGTCGTCTAAAGTGTCTCTATGGAAAGGTAACGAGCAAGTTAACTTATTTAGTTTAGATTATTAAGGTATAAAAGTCCTCACCGCAGATACCTAAACGAAGATAAAGCTATTCATAGAAAAGGAATAAATGTTTCCAAAACATGTTGTTCCTCTGCAGCAGAAAAGAAACCACCACAGAAAGAATGATGCTGCTGGATAAGAGAAAAAAGGATAATAAAACTGCACCAAGAGTGAATTTCATACTGAAGTGAGGAGTTAATTAATATTTTTGACAGTAATAGAATAAAAAGGGGCTGGGCTTTACCTAATAGCTATTTTACAACCTAAATTTTATTAAACTAGTATTATATTTTGTAATTGTGTATTAAAACGCATCCCACATTAGGCAGCAAATAGCTTTTAAGTAAACGTTTTGTTTTCTTTAGCAAGACAAATCTTCAATACCAACTGCAAGTACCAAAGCAGTCTTTCACCCAAATGTTTTCAGAGGGTTTTTTTTCCTCCCGTTTCACTCAAAATATGCAAACGTGGATGCCTATGACTTGCCCATAAACCTGAATTATGGCATTTAAATCCATTCATTAAAAGTTAAGCACTCAGATGGTCTGAAGACAGAAGTTTAAACAAAAGCAACTACTCCTTCGACCAGGAGCAGCCAGCATTTACTCCAAGGGTCAAACCCCCAGAGGCTGGGACTGGGGTGTCTGAAATTCAAGTCCTAGTTCTTGCGATTTTATGGTGACACATCGCTGCCCTCCTCTTCCCCGCCCTGGCCTGCAGCTCTGTGATTTTCCGTGAGGTTGGCGAGGTTTCTTTGAAAAACCAAAACCAAGTGGCAAGCTCGCGTGCCGGGTACAGGAGGGTGCTCTCGAAATGCTCACAGCGTCACTTTTCATCTTCTAAGACATAAATTCATGTGATCTTTTAACAACAATTTATTTCACACCAAACCAGATATCTCCCTAAAGCCTACCAATACAGCCTGCAGGCATATTTCTTAAATAAAAGTACTGAATCCTTGTATACTTAAAATTTGCATAGCAAAGGGATGAATCAACGATCACAGAAGTAGCAACACTGTGCAGCAACTGCTCACCTCTTGCAGAAGAAAAAAAAAAAATCATTTGTTTATCAGGTTTGGGTGGGACTCTACACCAAGTACCGCTTCTTCACATTTCACAATTGTGAAATACCATTTTCTTGCAGAACTGTGACAAGCACAACTGCTGTTCACCCTATTCAATGCATCAGCTATGTTTGTGCAATCTATATTTTGCATATGTGAACCACAGCATTTGTAGATTTTCTTTATTTCTATTTAAAGGTTAATGAGATTATACAACATCAATTTAACTGAATTAAATAATCTTAGTAACAAAATTATTTTGTTGGAATATTTCAGCTAATTTCCTGTTATCTTTGCTGTAAACAGAAGTATTTCTGCCTACAGAAATGATTCAGTTTTAACAAAACTAGCAAACTATGGGATTTCCAGCAGCACCTACATTAAATGATACGTCAATAAACCTTTCCCTCTCTCTCTTTTTTTTTTTTTTAAAAAAGAAATATAAGGTATTACCTATCAGGCCTGCATTTCACAGAATTAAATCAGTCTGTTGCCCTGGCTGCATTTAAGTGTTCAGAAAACAAGTAGTTAAATTTGAAAACAGGGAATGAAGCCCCCCCCAGAATTAAGACATGAATTCTGCACATTTGTTTGGAGCACAAGGGTAACTTTATTTTACCTGAAGAACCAGATACTAGAAACAGGTAAGCAACAGAGGGGTCAGTAGCAGAGGAAAGTCCAGCAGGAAAGCTCCTGCCCACATGCTCCTTTGAGAAATATTTAAGGTGAAATTAACTCTTTTTGCACTAATGGATCACAATTAAAGCTTTTCGAAAACTATTAGAGGAGGAGATCTACTGAAAAACTGTGATGGAGGCTATCAAAGCATGATACAGTCTCTCCTATGATCTAAAAAAAAATTCTTATCTGCTACACAGCCGAATATAAGCTAGTGGGAAAGACTAACAACTCATTTCTTTATGAAAACATTCCTCCAGTGAGCTTTCTCAGGACTGGGCACAAGTGGAATATTGAATATTCTTATTATCTTGCCTACAGAAAACCAGGCATAAACACACGATGCATTTCCACGTTCAAAACATGACACAGCTTGATGTTTCCTACCTAGACGAAGCCACCAGCACTGTGCCACGCAAGCAACGTTGCGATGTAATCTCCTAAACACTGCCATGACAACTAATGTAATTATACCGAAATAGTATTAGCTATATTTATATTGGGGATAGTCTTACCACAGTTCTTAAAGACCTGTTCTGCTGCTCAGGAATTAACCTTATCTCCTGGGCCCTGTAACAGCGTAATTAGTCATTTTGACATTTTGCCTTCCGCGCTGACTAACAAACTCCTCCCACTCTTATAATTCAGTGGAGATAGCTCAGATTTAAAATTATATGGTTCAGGTAATAGGTACTCACATGATCTCATTTTCTCCTAATATCTTCTTTCAATTCACTGAAATGAACTAAAGGATTTGTGTTAAGTGTTTTCTCCCACCCCCAAGTGGAAATTTGGGGTTCTTTACTAAGCATGAATCAAACCTTATAACTGAAGGAGCTTTCATAGTAAGATTTCGTGTTAACATCTTCCAGTTAAAAGAGAAAAATAAAGTTTTACTCCCTTCCCCACAAATTCAGTTGATACAAGGTCACCCTCCAGCTCACCACATCCCCACCAGTCAGCAAGCCTTTGGCACGGAGGGGCTCTGCACAGACCTGTTTTTTACCACGTTTTTTGCCATATTTTTTACCAGTTTTGCCATAAGTACAGGCACATGCAATGAAACACCGAGACTTCTGCAATAACAAAATGGTTAAACTGTCAGGAGTCTACACGGATGTGCTCTAAAATGGTACAAATTAACCAAAAATACATCTGTCGTGTGTAAACTTGCAATACTCTTTAAATTTATTTAAATTATTAATTAAATTATTTTATTTAAATTGTTACTTAAACCACATAGCTCTTACAGCTGCGGTTTTATGAAACACAGCACCGGTGCCCACTGTACCAGACTGCCAAAGAAAGTCAATTCTAGTCAAATATTTTCTTTTGACTGACGTGCAAAACGCATGATCCGAATGGGTATGAACTAATTAGCAAAGCAGGTATCCACAAGCTGTGTGTAACTTCTCACTCTGCAGGCTACCTAACAGCAGATCCTTCAGGACTTCTAATGATCATCATCCCATAAGCATGACAGAAACAACTGAATCGCATTTGGCGAACAAAATATGAAGATATTTTCAGAGATTTCCTTACTGTTTATTATTAATGCTGAAGTGGAAGTTAGCACTTAAAATGCTTTGAAGAACTACCCTTACTTTTGTGTTTAAATCACTGGAGGTATGCTCATGGCACGCAAATCCCTTTGGACTAAATGTCCTCATCAAAACATCTTATAGGTACATTAAAAATTGAATGGCCATAAACAGCTCCAGCAGCTTGGAGCTTGAGTTGGTATCGCAGTGATCTTTGCAATTCATAAACATCAACACTTGGGTTAGTTTGCTTGGGAATACAAGCAACTAATTATTATCTTTTGCTTAAGGGCACGTATGGTGTGCTCTACAGGTATCGCCACTGCTTTTTGCCTAATGTATTGCCTCTTGAAGTCTTTCAATATAACAACTTGCTGATATACTCTAAAGCATTTCTAGTGTTACCAAACTGCTTTATATTCAAAGAGAACACACTGCAACTTCTGAAAGATGTTGCTAGGAAAGAAGCAATAGTTACAAAACTGTATGTGACTGGCAAATAGTAATTTCATATTGTTCACTGAAAGACAAATTAACTTGTTACTTAGCATAGAGACAGTTTTTTGCCAAAAATATTGATGCTTTATAAAACAATGTGCAAGTCAGTATCTTTATAGAAACGACTTGATTTTGCAGTATTATTGGAACTTCTACCTTAATGACCGATTTAAAAAACAAAATTAACTTACGCTTATCGGCTCTGTCTTTTTGCACTGATGTCAGTAAAAAAGCAGATCTGTTGGGGCAGGGTGGGGGAATGTTGGAGGACGCAGAGCTGCCTGGTATTTTCCCTAAAAAAAATTCTTAGTACTAAAGCGCATAGAATACATTGTAGTTAAAAATATAGTAGTAAATATTTCTATTGACTCTTTGATGATAAACAGTTTTTCTCTGATGTATGACTAAGAACATGAAATTAAGTACTGCATCCAGATTAACTTCTGCCAACAGCCAAACCTACACGGAAAAGGGAGAAAGCACTACATGATCATTTAAGGCAGCCAATGGCTTCTCTAAATTATGCCCCCCAAGAACGGATCTTGGGGGTGAAGTGTAACATACCTCGATTGCATCTCCTTGTGCCAACTTGTTCTCACTGCCGCTATACAGCATTGCATTATTTTTCTATAGCTGAAAAATCCCTAGATGCCAGAAGTCAATTTAAAGTGAACTTTTTATTGATGGAACAGCCTAAAGCAGACCTAATCGGGGCCGAGAGTCTGAGCCAACAATAACTTAAGGCTCCTTCACCCCTAAACACTGAACACCAAGAGGTTCCAAAACCTTTAGAAAAATGACAACTAAAACCTGCAAAAACATGCTGTCACGGCTACAGCCAGCCAAAGACTCTACTAGAAATAAAGGTTACCATTAACCTGCTATACAGAGTGAATTTTAAAGTAGGTAAAGTATAATTACTCGAACTAGAAGACACTGAAGGTCAATTACCCAACTACGATGGAGAAAAAGAAGCTTAGTGACCACCAAAAGTCATCCAACCTTGAAAAAAAGAGAGCAAAAATTGTCCCTACGACATGACTGGGGAGAGAACACCATCCACCAGCACAACCAGCGCAGCTCCCAGAGTAGCTCTGCATCCTCGCCTCCAAAGTCTTTCATCCCGATTTTTGACTAGCTGACATCAAGCTTGGAGGTGCATTAGCCATCAACTTTAGAGACTCTCAGTCCTGACTTTGGTTCACAAAATGCTTACACTGCATCTTTTCACTAAATTTAATCATTCCAAAAAGATACTAAGAATCCTGTTTGCAAACCTGTTAAAATGATCAATCCGTGCGATACTTCGGGTTCTTACCATTTTATTTCAAAGCAGAATTTGGCCCACTAAGCCTAACTCAGTATTTTCCACCCAGAACTGTAAACATTACTTTCATTTCTTCGTGTAAGTGATTGGTAAGGAGTAGTTTCAATATTACAAATAATGAGGCAGCACAAATTCTAGAAAATGAAAACTCCCCGAGCAAAACTAACAGCCTCTTCAAACACTCTTCGTAAAGTTTTGTTATTAACTATTTCCTCACTAAATGACTTTTTTTAATTTAGATTCACAGATATGCAAGGCTGCTAAATAAAACAGCAATTCAAAGGCTGAAGACATTTTATACATGGTTTACAGCTAATGAATTTTGAAAGTTGAAAGAAAACATTGCAAAGAAGTTAGTTAAAAACAGTAGTGAGATTCTGTAAATAGATTCAACTCTTCAAAAGAAAATCAGTCACTGCATGCAGCTTTAAAGCCAGTCTTTCAAGATAGGACTAAACTAAACCTTTATTTAGCGAAATGACACTAAATAAAATACATTACTAAAAGATGCAAGTGTAAAAACAATACTAATCATCCCCAAAATACCCTTTCTTTTTGGTACAAGAAGCTGTACAGGTTCCAATAGCACTGCATGCATGAGTGGGTTGGAGGCCCCACTCATGTAAGTTGTTTCTCCATGACTTCGCTATACGTGCTTCTAGGAAGGTAAGTAGGAAGGCTCCATCTTCGTGATGGGGAAATCTTTGTGAACGACAGCAGTATTAGGCAGATAAGTGGCTCCCATTTAACTTCTTGTCACTCACATCTACGAAGTTATGCACAAGACTACACCAAAACACCTTTTCTCAGTCTGTGGTGCAATAAGGCTTTCGTATGCAGTTACCTTTGATGCCTTAATGATTTTTTTCTATTTGTTCCATGATGTAGCATGAAGTCTAGAAACAAAATATCCTCTTAATTCACGGACTGGTAATCATTGCTACATTACTTACATGGAGATGCACAGCTGTCTACAATCACTGCAGAAACCCAACCATCAGGATTTTCCCCCATTCCTAAAATGACTAGGGCTTCAGATTTTTTCCAAGGTATCAAAGACCTAATAATGTAGGCTCTTACAAAGAACCCAAAATGGATGTCTCAATTTAAAGTGAAGCAGAGTTGAACAAAAAAACAAAACAAAACAAAAAAACAAACAAACAAACAAAAAAATCAATAAAAGTAGCATGTATCATTAAAACTTGCTGGCAGCTAACACGTAGAGTCCTTTCAAACACCACGAGAAAGCTCTAAGTGTAGTGAGTAGCAGTATCCGAGCCAGCTTAATCTACCTACAGAGATAAAACACCAAAGTCAGAAGGAAGCTTTAGCAACCAAGATAAACATTTTCCAAGAATGCACCGTATGTAATTACATTGCTGCCACATGCAAATCCGGTGTTGCTGCATCCACACGGCTGCTGGTACCCAGAATACCTAGACCGACGCAGTATAGGTATGTTTAGCATATCTTTAAAACAACACACCTTCGTTTTTTGTCTGAAGACCTATCCTTTGATTTGCTGAAACGTGAATGTAAAAAAGCAGAAATCCTTACAAAGAAATTATAATAGCTAGCTGCTTTGATACCTATGGCAACATGACTAAAAACAACCAATTCAAAGAAACAACTAATTCAGTTTAAAGTTATGAAGTTAGGAGCTTTTTTTTTTTTGTGGTCTAACTTATCTGCAAGGCTCTTTCATCCAATTTTGTACAGAAGTGTAAGTAGCCATTCTGAATTGATTATTACAACTTTAGGATGAGTGACACTTGACTAAAAAAGTAAAAGGATGTCAGTCTCCTTTGTTCTCATTTTCAAAGACGGAACACAAAAATACTCTTCTCTCTCCCTCCATGCTGCTCTTCTATTCAAAAAAGAAATTAAAGATTGTGGTTTGGGCCCATGGTCTTGGACTCTGCTCTGCCTCCACAATGACTAAATACCTAACCTACCAGATTAAGTATTTCTATGTAAAATTCTGCAGCAGTCTGGACAATGCAAGCTGAACATAAAGTCCTATTTTACTAAAATTAGGTCATATTCCTGCACACAGGATGTCTGCAGGATTTGGTCCAAGTCACCTGTAGTCTATATTCTTCCAATGCATTACAAGTTACCAAAATACCATATGGCTTTTCTTTCCTGCAGCAATTCAAGAAATTCAAGGATGCAGGCATTCACTCAATTTTTTTCTTTTTCTTTCTAAAATTTATGTTTGGATCCCAGCAATTCATCTTGTGCCATAAAATGTTTATGGTTTCAACTTGTATGGAGAATCCAGCAGCCTTCAGAGATCGAAGGGCCATTCTTACTGTCAAAACTGTAAGCTTCACGATGATAACTTCATTCTCATTACAGTTTCACAAAAGATATAGAAACACATAACTCTTTTAGCTGCCAATAGCCTTACAGAATAAAAACATGCAACACCAACCAGCTTTTGCTGACCACAGAACACACAATTAGCTTTTGTCAAACGCCTTTAGAACTGTACAGTCACTTACGTATTTTTAAGACTGTAATTAAATTACCAAAAAAATTATAACATGACACAAAATGCAGCTTTTCTGCATAACAAGTTTAAAAACTTTATCTTCTTTCAGAACAGAAGATAAAAGCATATTTTAAGTCATTATTTCCTCTTTAGGCTTCCCTCCTAGGTGCAGGGAGGGGTTTGGTTTCCATTCTAAGCTGAGATGAACCAGCTGGCCTTGCAAGCTCGTTCAATGCTTCAAAGCTATCACACTGCAAATTCAGGTTTTATTTCAAAACTTTTATGCCCCAGGTTAGCCAGAATCAAGAGTTCTGCACAGGCCATGTATGTCCACCCTCAAGAACGACACTACTTCAGTTTTTCACTCCCATCACTTGTATGATATTGATGGGTTATTCAGTGATTTGGGTAAGTACATGGTACCTGGAAAGCTACCTAGTGAATCCTTTGGCCTCATCAAAATCTGGATATTTGCTGTAAGAAAGCAAGGCACTGTTGTAAGTTGCAGGCTTTCATTTTCAGCTGCTGCTTCATGAACAAAAGAGCAAAAGAGCAAAACAAGCCTCACCCTGATCTCAGCGAGAATATTGCTTCCTACAGATCTGCACCCCTATGTGTTACAGGGTCTCTAAGCCAGTAAAAGTTAAATATCCCTTAAGTGAAGGGGGGGTGTGTATATATATATAAAAAAATATAGATACATATAAAGTCCATATTTGGAATACTTCGAGCCCATCCTAAATGAGATTTTTAAATTGTTTGTAACTGTGCCCCTATATACACCTAAGACATGCTTAGAATTGGCCTGTTATATTAACATACTATTCATGAAACATTAAAAAAACAAAACCAACAACAAACACAAACAACAACAACAAAGTACAAAACAAGACAGAAAATTGGTATTTGAAGATTTACTTCTGCAAAAGCTATCCTGGCTACACCAGGGTCCTACCGAGCATGTTGGCCCCGATGAGCTGGCAGCACACTCGCAGGTTGTAGCCAGCACCTATGCAGCTGCTGTTTCCTAGCAAACATCTGAGTAACTACCCCTGGTTTGTCTCATTAAAAAAAAAAATGAGAAGATACTGTTACAAAGTGTGCTGAAACAGTGAGTTAATGAGATTACATACTGGAAATCACCTAAAAATAATTATTAACTGTTTACCAGAATCCTGTGAAATTTCCAGTAGACAATATTCAAATTCAAGTTGTCAGGAAAAAAAAACAGAAAAAGAACATATCAGCCTATGTATAAACATATATGAGTACCTACAGTGCACCAAATCAAGTTCTACGCTTGCCTTTTCTTCTGCATGGGAAAAGCCCATGCTATACCTCTCTGAAAAAAAATACAGTAATCTTCCCCCACACCTCAGCCGCTTCCAGGCCAAAGTGCAGCATGACATTTGATACGCACGCTTTCGATCTGCGCTTTGCAAGCGTGTGGTAAAGTCCTTTCTAAAGATGATGTGAATTACAGGTATGCAGATGGAAGTGCTAGAAGGGGTTCTAGTTTCAGTCTCAAGTACCTTCACGGCAGCAACCACATGATGCAAAACTGTCTGTACTCATTGCTGCTACCATTTGAACACAGGATATCGTTTTGCTTTGCACTAAGACATATTCCTCAGACTTTGAAGTGCTACATTTTCATAATTCAGAAAAAAAAAAAAAGCTTCTAGCAATAACGCCCTGAAAGAACAACGGGAGACTTTGGAATTTTTCCTGAATTTAAATTAAGCTTTATCATTTGTAAGTCTCCAATAATTTCAAAAAAATTCCTACTTCCATCAGCTAGGCTTCCATTAGGCTTTTCCTTGTGAAAAGTGGCCTTGTTAAAGATGAAATGCATTCAATTTAAAACATAGTTGCACATCCTTTGTGAAAAGGACAAATGACCACACAAGAAAAATGCATGAAGTCAGAAGGAATTGGCTTCAAACAATAAAAATGCATTGGATACAGTGCACAGATGCACCCCACAATCCAGCTGGTCATCAGCACTCCAGTTTCATCCCACCAAGTTTCCAGAGAGGACAGGGGACAAGCAGAACGCTCAGAAAGTGCAGTGGGAAGGGCTTGCCCCTGTGCCTGCAAACCGTGTAGAAGGCAGGTAGTTGAGAGAAGTCCACAGGAGAGGACAGTCCTTAGAGGCACTCATCCTTCCAGACCTGCACAGCCAAGAACACAATCGTCACCTTTGTAATTCTGCAGCCTGCACGCTGTCTTGCATTTTCACCAGCACCACTGTGCAGTAAAGGAGTCAACAGCTGAGATGTACCCTAAATTTTCTTTTACGCCTAACGACACTTGCATATCAAAGGCTACATGTGGAAATTGCTAACATTTATGGAGCCACTTAACTGCACACTGAAGCTTGAAATGAGTTACAGATGGACAGGTTGTGCTTATCTACCCAGTATACACCTGATGCAAATAAATGAGAAACTGGAAGTTGGTTACCTATGAGAGTGGCACTGGTGGTCTCCATCTAATCTCCAATCACCCCAATAAACACCCGTCTGCGCCTGGACTCACTATTGCTCTGCATGTGCTAGTCATATTTCAGTGCATGTCCCTCCCCTATGCTCTACATACACCGTATGAAGTTAAGCATGATGAAAGTATTTTAGAAAAAATACCTAAGTAACTTGAAGCCACGTTTTCAAAAGGAGCAGCTGAAAATCTCATGAAGCTACAATGAGACTTGGGTACCTAAATGTCTAAATTGTTTCTGAAAATGCCAGTTCAGCAAAGGTTCTTAAAAGCTTTTGAAGATCTTATCCTGTATAATGTCAATCACAGTTCTGTCTTCATGAGATGCTTTGCTATCTCACTACCTGCCACAACCAAATTAGGCAAGTCTTTCCCACCTTACACTGAGAATGATATACCATTAATTGATTGCGCCCCACAAAATTTTAAAATACAA
>VYZW01006725.1:19947-45879 GCA_013401315.1 Balaeniceps rex
CAGCCTCTCTGGGCAACTTGTTTCAATGTTTGACCGCTCACAGTGAAAAACTTCTTCCTGTGTTTAAATGGAATTTCCTCTATTTCAGTTTGCGCCCCTAAGCCCACTCATCTCGAGGCTAAACTGTCCCAGCTCTCCCTGCCTCTCCTCATATCATGCCCGTATTCTCAAAATGGGGTTTCCCAACCTAAGTTTTCTGTACCAACTACAGTTTTACTGTATTTTGATGACTGAACTACATGACTAACTGTGGATACATTTCTCCAGTATTCTTTGCATCATCTGACAAATAAAGCAGCAAAAATTAAATCACCAGCAAAACTGCTGATTAAGTGTAACTGGGCCACGAACACATTGGAGACCCACTAGATGTGGGTCTTTCTCGTCCCATTAAAAGTTACACTTTAAGGAACAGGACATTTTTAATCTTTTCTGTGTCTCAGCTACATATACCCCAAGTTTTTCTATCAAAATATTGTGCTGCAATGATTAATGCTTTAAAAGAAAGTAGTTTAATATAGCAATATAGGCCAGACACACAATCTTATTAAAAAAAAAAAAAAAAAAAACCAAAAAAACCCCCCANTGAAATAAACACATTTACAAGATATGCAACAATTAACATGAGTGGTTCTAGAGGCTCCTGAGACAGTTCTCAAGTCCCTGTGATGTGATGTCCGGATCTGTTTATATAATTTTTTTATTTAATAGTTAATTTCAGAAATCACTCCTTTACCATCTTTAGCAAAGTGGGTGTGAACTTTCTACTCCAAACAAAAAATGATATGGGAAAGGAGAAAACACTATAATAAAGTGTGTAAAAAGCAAAATTACATTAAAAAGGTGAAAAATACATTAAAACAGTACAAGTTTGTTCTTAATGATGTCTGAGAGAAAGAGCTGACTTTTTAATGAGACACGCTGAAAATGACCATTTCACCCTGCAGATGGTTGCCTTGGAGCCAGAGGACTAGCTGCATTAGATACAAAGATCGCAAGATCGTGATGTTTATGCACCTAAAAGTTGATATCTGTCCACTTCTCAATTGCAAGTTAAATTACATGTTTCTACTTATTCCTCAAAATTACAAGGTTTAATACCTTTTTACTTCAGTCCTCACAGAAGGACTTAAGATTCTCAACAGCAATGAATTTGTCAGAGTGTTTGCAATCCAAGCTTTCAAAGAGGTAGGGTAGAAATAGGAGAGGATATTTTTTAAAACATAAATTCAAACTGGCAAAGTCTGAGGTCTTTCACTATTGAATACTAAGGGAACTAGTTGAAATAGCTCCTGAATCATCTGCAATTATCTTTGAAAGCTCATGGAAGTCAGAAAAGCTCCCAAAGTCATGAAGTGCTAGCACAAACAAAATGGAAAAAATGAGAATTACAGACAAGTAATCCTTACTTCCATACCAACAGGTTACCAAAACAAGCGATTAAATGATCTATTTGTACAAACCTAGAGGACTGACCAGTCCAGATTTTTTTTTTTTTGGCGGGAAGTCATATCAAACTAATCTTAATTTTCCCCTTTGACAAGAAATTCATCTTTGCTTCAGTGAGGTTTTTTCACACAACATTTTAGAAAATAAAAAGAGGAAATATGATCTAGGTTATACCACTAAGATGTGGAAACACCACAGGATGCAAAACTGCAACGTGGGAGTAAGTACCAGTAGTTTGCTATGAGAACTTCAGAACATTGGAAACAGGAATCTGTCCTCAGTCTAGCATGCTTCCGTATTTTCACTGACGGCTTGCAGAGTATACACTTGAAAATCTCAGCAAGTAACACGGAGCTCTGGGAGGTGCTGCAAGCGAATACTAGAATTTTAATATATCTTCAACTGAAGTGCCACTTTCGCTTGAGAGCTTGAACCCTAAGAAAGAATTTTAGCAATTAAACTCTGAATTACATTCCCTACAAAGTTCACAGAATCTTACTAATTATTTTTTTAACTACATTTAAGTTAGGAATGGTTCAGACAAGTTTCATCCTACCTGAAAACAAGAGATAAACAATTCCCAGGATCCCTTCCAGATCAAATTTCTACAAGCGTAGTATAGCTCTATGCTGAAACAATGGATGGAAGAAATGGAATGGAGAAAAATGGATGAAAAGATGCTTCCACATCAGTGAAGCAGCACAGAGGTCCCAGCGCTGCAGAGGCACATCTGCCCAGATGACCCATCCTCACAGATCTCCTGCTGGTCTTCACCAGTTCTGTCCTTCAGATGCTAATTTTTCCTACGCTGAACCTCAATGCGGAATAAAATAATTCAGAAGTAATTTTGAGTAAAGTCTGTGGAACTGTCCTAATCCCTACGCAGGCTGGTGTTTTTAAAAACACAAGCATTTTAAAAAGTTATCAGGGAGGTAGTCAAATAGTACTCTCCTGTAATAGCTATGTATACACTGTGGTTCTTCAGTAGCCAATGAGCAGAAACATTAAACCTCCAAACTTTTACCATTTTTACAACATGTAAAAATGATTTTTTATATATATATATCTCATGATTTTAAGAAGTACAACTAAACGGAGCACTACTGTAATCTTCTGGTTATATTTTTGCTAGCTTTTAATGTCAAAACATTTAAATGAGGAACTCTTTATTTGAAGATGACTAATTATAATGTGTTCCATTCAGGGAACAAGAGTTCAATATCCTAGTATCAATTAAACAGAATGCACTCTCCTAGCTTAAGATTAAAAACTAAAATGCAGCCAAAAGAAGTTTCTTCCTCCTATCTGCCAGATCACAAAAGCATCCAGTACAACAGGATAAGGTTGCCAGAAAACCCTAACAGTTTCAGAAAGATATTATTGCGTATATGCGGCTTAGCTCCGAAGCTGAACCAGAAATGACATCCGAGCTTAGGATAGTAAGCCTTTTTGCCAATGAATTTCTTGTAAAGTCAACAATTATAATTTATTCTGATCCTTTGTGTCACCATATTAGTAGTTATTTTTCAGCAATCCCAGAGCAGCAACAAATAATGCCATAGAAGAGGACTGATATAATTACAGGCTGAAAAAGATAGGCCAGCACCCTTACACTCAAAACTACCCTCTGTGGCTCCTTCATACCCCATATGTTGCTAATAAAACTGTTTGAATCATACCTATGAGACAGTTTTACTGATATTGTATCAGGTCCCTAGGTTCTTTGTATGAGATACGATGTCACTAGCACTATAACTATGCAAATTTTGTGATACAGGATCCCACTGGACACAATATTACATACGTAATTCGCAGTATGAAACTGTGCATTAACAATAATTCTAGTGTTATATAAATGAAACCACTATGTTTATTGAAAAGCTCACCACACTACAATGAAATCAAATTTAAAAAGCAATAAAGAGCGACTGACGTGCTCGTAGTAAAGATGGCAACATTGGTATTTTTCCCCAAACAATGTAAATTTTGCTTTGTGTTCACTTGACAATGCTTTACAGAAATTTTTAGCACCAACACTAAACAAATGCAACTCCCTCCCCCCACAGTATTAATTAATGACTTAAAATAGGAACCTTCTGCGCCCAATTTTTAGAAACAACCATGTGATTTTCAGCAAGGATCTGAACTGTACTCACATGCAAGTGTGAGTCTCAGTTTCTACTACTAATAAAAGAATAAATGATAAATGATAATGATAAAGACTAAGAACTGCAGCAGTAAAAAAAAACAACAGCGTGGGGATATCAACACACATCGCACTGAAGCACCTCAGAAGTGTCTTTTTTGGTCAGAAAACACCTGTGTGCTAATTCTGCATCTGACTTCAAATATCTGTACGACCTCCGGCAAACGACGCTTCTTCCCGGCTCACATCGCGTGCGGCAACGTCTCTTATCATTTCCTGCGTAAGAATGTGGTCAGTGCTTTATATACATACCTGCAAAAAGGCATGTCTGAAAGATCTTAAAAAGCAGCGTTGCAAGAAGAGACAGCAGAGGTGGAATCAGAAATCTGACAGTACAAGCAGCTTGATACACATTCTTCTTTTTTGTGTTCTCAGTGATTTCTTCTCCTCTTTAATTTATTGGTTTGCTGCAGGTGGGGAATACGGGGGCTTGTAAAAAGAATGCTATTTTTGAAATAAATCTGAAAAAAGGCAACAGGCTAGCATGATAAAGTGAGTCTGGTAAAGAGCTAGACTTAGGAGATAAAAGTACACTATTTCACCAAGGTGCCGCGAAAATTAATAAACCAGATAATTTTGTCAAGTAAATTGTACAGTAAGTGTGGAAATTGTCTAACATGTAGAGGGGAAAAACCCACAGTATTCCCTTGAAATACTTATAAAGCCTTCGACTACAGACAGAAAACATAAATGACACACACCACAACTAGCTAAGAAATCTCACGATGAGAAGCACTGACTTTAAACGATGCAAGGTTTTACTCGATGGAAGAAAAACAGAGCTGTAACCAGGCACGCAGTATGAAAGATGATGAATTGACTGTTTCCTATGAGTATAACTTGTGTGCTTCCACTACGGGGATAGCTTAAGCAGTAACTTCTCCTGAAGTTTTCGTTGACACCACCCTCTGTGCAATACAAAAACCGTAACAGTTTTATTCTCTATTTAAGAACAAATAAATAGCAGCTTAGGTGACATCTTACAAGGCAGAAAGTTCACACTCCATCCCGTGAACATTCTGCCCTCTGGTATTGCTGCTATGTTTTATCATCGTACAATTCAGAGAATTATATACTTATTTTCAAAGTCTGAAAAAAATAAACCCCTCCTCCCTAAATATGGCCCAAAGCTGTTATGAAGCAACTTATTTTTAGAAAAAGCACTTATGCAGATACTTAATTTTAATTAATAGTCTCACTGACTCCAACATTTGCACAGCGAGACAACTCCACGCTTCAATTAAAGCATGCACATAAATGCTTTGCTGATTCATGGCCAAAAGCATGACAAGAACATCATTATATAAAATGCCTGTAAAATTTAAAGAAAAAAAAATAACAGCAACCTCACCCTCAAACAGATTATCAGAAATCCTGTAAAACTCACAGCTTGAGCACAACTTACAGGTTGCTGAATTCATTGAATGTATCTTAGCCCTAGCATTCACATAATGATTTCACAGTGGGCAAAAGAACTTTGGGGAAATATCTTAACAAAGTTGAGAGTACATGCCGCCCAGCTCTCCATCCTTGGCATCTACTATCTGCCCAGACTGGCTTTTCAGGAGTTGAGGATTCTTCACCAGAAGAGTAGAGGCAGCTACACCTTTCCTTCTGATCACTTGCTCTGTTTTTCCATTGTTCACATAACAGATAAGCAGATTTCTTTCAATAAACAATTAATTACATCCAGCTCAGTTGCACCACAGATCACAATGAGCATCTTCAGCAAACATTCACTTCCAGGGAACAGTCATCCTGAGTTGTAATGCTGCCTATCATAATATACCTAAAACAACTGTGATTTTGAAATAATACGACACAAGAAACACTAGTTAAGCCTTCTTCATTATCTGTGTAACATCACAGACTGTAAGCTTACACTTTTAGACAGAATCCTTAAAGGTAATCAGTAACAAATTTTTGTTGAAATACACCCTGGTCCTGTTTATAAGCAAAATTGTGGCACTTGATGGCCTGTGGCTTACTACTACAAACTGATACTTTTAGAAGTTTAAGCATTATAAACCCTTCATTTCACGACAGTCAAGCAATACTTCAAAAGTAATCCCCCCCACACCCTTCTTAAGGTGTCAAGAAAATGACAGCTGATAGCAAAACTGAGCCGAATGTATAAATTTGAAAGTAGCAGCCACGGAGTTAAATTGTTTAAAGAAATGCTAAAGAGGAGAAGTGGCGTCCCAAATAAGCTGCTTCCTTTCTCCTTCACCCCAACGAACAGCTAGGTGCTGTGCAATGAATCTGGCTGCTGGGCGATGGGGCGGGCAGATGCCGCAGGAGTTTGCTAGCTGGGGTGCTCACCTCCTCGCCATGCTCCTTTGGGTGCGAGTCTCAGTGCGAGCCTCCAACCAGCTCCAGAGCAATTACCACCTCCTCACAAACTATAGCATTGAGCTAAAGACTCTTCCACTTGTAAAACCCACAATAGTTAAGATTCATCAAATGAGGCTTAGCATCGCAAAGCTGTGCTGTAACGTGAGCAGGGAAAAGAGACCAAGTCTTCATCACCTAGAGCAGCAGGAACAGGATAGCGCTGATGATAGACAACTCAAGCAAGAAAACAGATACAGAAGTACAGGTACATCTGTACGAACATCTGAGCCGTTTTCTACAGAACCAATTTAGACCCAGGACAGTCGATTAGCTGCAGCTCGGCATTAGCCTTCCCAGGCTGCCCTGCATTCACCAGGTAGCATACGCAAGCTAAAATAGAGCCAGGCCAAACCTGACTTGGCTCTGCCCAGCACCAGCTTGTGTGGTTCTCCGACCGTTTCACACCTAATTTACAGAGTACATTATCCATCCACGTATCGCTGAGATCTAACTTGAGAAGTGACTAGAATCAAAATCAGTTAATTGATTAATGCTTAAGTGAAACATGGAAAGCAAACATAACACACCGGAAGACTTTCTGAAAATGCATTATTTTTATTCCAACTCCATTAAGCAGTCTAGTACTTTTGAAGGATTAATGAAAAAGCTATCAAGAAATAACACAGAAGAGGAATGCTGATTCTCGGTGAACATGCCAACACATGATGAAGTGCAGAGACCTTTTTGGTAGTAAAGATTCAAGCCAGGACGTTCAAAGAAATACAGGGACACTTGAACTTGCCCACTTGATTCAGAAGCTGAGTTCATCCGATTTTTACAAGACAGCATTTTGATAATTCCTCCCTGAATCACAGACTCACTCTAATACTCCTCAATTAGCAATGCAACATAGTCATTATTCTCACAAAATTGGCAACACATTTTTTCACACCAAGGTTTACTAAAGAATAGAAAAGTCCACCTAAACATCCAGAACAGAAAACATTTACTTTAAAATTAATACCATTTCACTTAAAAGAGAACCAGTCAATGTATACGTGTAAGGATTATTTCCACAAACTTTACTTGTTAAGCAGGACAAAATGTTTCATTTACAACTGTTATTTTTCAATCAGGAACTGAAGACAAGTCCAGGAAGAACACGAGTAAATAAGTTTCTAAACAAACAACTTATATAGATGCTTTTTTAACAAGACCAGACAAAATGTTCCTTAAAGTTGCATTTACAAGCCAAGGCTGACCTCAGGCATCAGGTTCAGTATATATGAGATAACCTATGTGAATACTGACCTTAATAATACTACAGGGGCAAATTTTGCACAAGGAAGGCATGCTCTTGAACAAATGTTTTCCAATGTATTAGGCATACAGAAGCTTTTTTTCTGCATCAAGAACTGCATGTCACATTCTTTAAACTGTTTTTCTTGACCAAATATGCTGTGGACAACCTACGGAGGATGCCCCTCCGTGTTCCTCTTTGAGGTTCTCATTTACAGTTTCCACTAACAATGAAAATATGTGGATTTTTTTCCCCCCTCAAGAATCACAGTCACATTTAGGATCAGCTTTCCTAAGCTCATGTGCCAAAAAAATACCAGAAGTGATTAGAGACTTTCAACACTAACAGAAGCTCCGATAGAGATTTTTATTGACTTTAAATCAAACGCAGATCCAGAGCCCACAGTAATGCAAAAAGCAGGGAGAGCAGAGGACGACAAGCAGAGGGAATGGCTGTATAAGATGCATTAGAATCTGATAACAAAAACGCATGACTGCTCTAATTTAAAACACAAATGGAACAAAACCAGTAATTTCTTATTTACCAGGCCTTCCTAGAACTATTTATACATAAAAGACTGGTAAAATGAAGTGAGATCTATTTGACTGTATACCCCAACATCAGTCTTTCTGGCAGGGTACTTCACTTGTGACCCTGACAGACCTGCAGCCCCTTCTCACAAGGGCAGATAACATTAACATCATAACCCTGGGGAGAATCGCCATCCCACGAGACATCAACCTCACATACGAACGTACACTCGTATCGTACCACAGTCCATAACGTTCTTCTCCACATACACTTACTGAGATCTTTTCACCCATTCAGGACCTGCAAGAGGTAAAGGGAGGAGAGCTGGTCCACAAAAATACACCATGTTTTCAACCTCTTCCCAATGCTTCACATTTTCTGCAGCAGCTCTACTGAATACTTGACCATACCTCAAATCGTCAGGTTTCTCTAGATCTTTCAGTTCTGAAGAACAACCACTGCTCAACTGACCAAACATATCCCCTCAATGGATCTTAAAATTATTTTAAATGCATAAAGACACGCCTCAGTCTCTTATTTGGATGCTATAAAATGTTCTTGAGGCTTTCTTTGGGAAAGTCTTATTAGCAGAGGCAACAGGCTCTAACAGCATTCAGCCTTTAATATAACTGTGAACAGGCCAAAGTCCCAGCCCCACATCCCAAGACCCAAACTGTAAATCATCTCCTTGAGCATAATGAGATTAACCATATGTTTAAGACTGGACACATTTAATTCTTTGTACTCCATAGATTACAGAACAATTAAGAGGCTGGAAACAGAAAATTGGCTTAAGCTGAAGTTACACAATTGGGTGGGCAGAATGCTTTTGTCCACAGAAAACATTTAAATATCTCTCGTAACATATTTTAAATAGATTTATATTGGATTAAAAATAGAATTTTAAATAGACTCTTATTGACATAAAAAGCATGTTTTATATATGGGTAACTAGATCCCCAGATGTAAAAAAAAAAAAAAAAAAACACCCCACCCCCAGATTCCCCATGCACAATGTTTGTGCTCTTGATCATCTATCTGTCTGTCTCAAACTCTTCAAGCTGTAGAGCTTTAGACCACCACAATAAATTAAATAAAATTCAGAATATAATGTTATAATATTATCTTTACAGTTAAATACAATACTGACAAATACTTACCACGTTACACATGCTAAGGAGTTCAAGTGATAATCATAATGATGAATGTCTAATCTAATGCCCATTCATTTTGATTTATATGAACCATCATACGAAAGCCTCGCATATCCATTTTAAGTCAGTGGGAAGGATCCCATTTTTCCTGACCTGAATCAGTGTTTGGTCTAAACTTAGGCATTTCACATTTTTTTGCATTAAACAGAATCAGTCTTTGCACATAGTTAAAGATGCCTGGGGTCGCACAGTCCTTTGCAATCTCAGCAACTGGCCCTATCATTCCCTGCGATAGTCTTGCTGAAAAAAATAAGATCAACCAAATCTCCCCCTGCCCTTCCAGCTGTGGGAGAAACAGATCAGCCTATTCTTTACTTCAGAAAAGGCCCTGCAAAGGTCAACCTTTCATATGAAATACAGATCATTAACACTGAATACAGAACTGCTTAGGTTCTTGCTTTTTGTTTGTATAACTGGAATTCCACTGTACCTATTTCAGGATGCTCTGTATTTTTTTATGTATATTTTTATATATATACACACACACATATCCCCCCAATAACTTGTTTCTGAAACTAATTTATAACAGAAGGCTTGCTTCTTGAATCAGAAAGAAGCCACCCAATGCTCAGTTGTTGTTCTTATTCTCACAGTATCATGCTCATGAGACAAACTGCAATTCATCAAACAAGCTTTGCTGTAGCCTGCCCTGAATGCAAAAAAAAAGAAAAGAAAAAAAAAAAAACAACCCCAAAAAACCACTAAGCCACACAGTATGGATGGGAAAACGTAGGTGCGGAGTGCCAGCTGCCTAACTGGTGTTATTTATTTTTACCACAAGCCACAGTTATGCTAGCTGTCCCATTGAGAGAGACAGTCTTGAGAAGACTGTTAATTCTCTTCTAGAATATAAAATCTAGACCAAAAACTCATATTTGCAGCATCTAAGCCTATGCAGTTTCCTTGCAATGCTCTAAAAAGTGTTTACTCCAGGATTTGGTCTACACCAACCTAGGCAACAGCCTACCATATGACCCTTACTTCAAACACACCCTATATACAGAAAAAAAACGACTAGTTATATCAGTCCTCATTACAAAATAGCAATGCTGATAGATTAAAAAAAAAATACATTATTTGTGGGAAGAATAAGATGTCCAAGTTGCAATAGCCTTGAATCAGACCAGTCAAGTCACATTATGCTACCCGATGCTACACCGCCAGGCGCTGTAAATCCCACAGTCTACAGAAGCCCCTGCAAATAAAAAACCAAAAAGACTAAAAAAACAACAGGCTTTAAAAGCTTACATAGAGCTTCCAAAAGTTACCAAAGCATAGTATTTTTACCTAAATTCCTGCATGATCTGAAGATTATCAAAATTTTTCCCTCAATCAAAACCCATTTAAGTAAAATTCATGGCAAACAGCTCAAATATTTTCTTTTTACATTTTGAGACTATGTTAAGAATAAAATTGCTTCCTTTGAATAGGACATAATACCTGCTAACTCTCAAAATAAAGGAGAATATAAGTAGTTTCTAGAGAAAGACATTCAAGGGGTAGGGGACACAAGCATTACAGTATTATTAAAGAGTACAGACAAAAAAATTTTGCCAAGCAAATACAGGAAAATTCCAGAGTTTGGAAAGCACGTTAACATGGAAATAAGTGTCCTCATATTTTGTTAGTACAAAGATATCACTGAATCAAAGCTTGACTTCCCTGGCTGAAGATGGTTAACTGATGAAAGGAGGGTTTATGAAAAACTGTAATCAAGTTTCACAGAAGCGTACGTGGAAAAGTGGTTATTGGGGTACTAAAAGCTTGGGGGAGGGAGGCTGGGATTGAAGGCTCAGACTAGCAAACTGAAAAGATAACAATTTTGATGCCCTGACCTTACGTGCAATGCAATGCTTGGAAAAGAGAGACACAGCTACAGCCAGGAGGGCAAGAACAAAACCACATTAGCGGTAGGCAGCCATAGAGGATGACTGCTACTACTCTAAATTTTATCTTACAATCTTGTGAGAGTAAATTGTGAAGGGTGTTTTCTCTCCACGTGTCTTGAATGACTGGGATTTAAGGATCCAGTTACTTTCCTGATCTCAGGGACTACCAGCTAAGGCCTGAAACACCATAAAATATTTCTGTTGCACAGACTTTCATTCCATACTAAGGAGGTATAACGGAAGGACCTCATCAGAAGTAGGGTCCTCCTCCTCCTCAATAACGTAGTACACTACTGTGTGTCAAACAACACCATTAACATTTGAGATTCAACCTGTCCCACATCCATTACTCCCCGTAACCTGCTCATCAGAATGACCTGCTTGGAAGAGCACGTTTCACTAGATCTTCCTATGAGTCAGGGCCAGAGAGAGAGACACACGCTCAAAATGGAGACTTAAAAATACATAGCAATTACAGATCCCGTAACACTTTCATGTACTACTCCTTGGCTGGAAATAAAGCTCAGTAATGTAGAGAATTTGTGATTTCTATTGACAACACAAAACAGCTTTGTGAGTAGGGACAGCTGGACATGAGCCAGCAGTGTGCGCTTGCAGCCCAGAGGCCAACTGTACCCTGGGCTGCATCCCCAGCAGCGTGGCCAGCAGGTCGAGGGAGGGGATTCTGCCCCTTTGCTCTGCTCTGGTGAGACCTCACCTGGAGCCCTGCGTCCAGCTCTGGAGCCCTCAGCACAAGAAGGACATGGAGCTGTTGGAGCGGGTCCAGAGGAGGCCACAAAAATGCTCCGAGGGCTGGAGCACCTCTGCTACGAGGCCAGGCTGAGAGTTGGGGCTGTTCAGCCTGGAGAAGAGAAGGCCCCGGGGAGACCTTAGTGCGGCCTTGCAGTGCTTCAAGGGGGCCTAGAGGAAAGATGGGGACAGGCTTTTTAGCAAGGCCTGTGGTGACAGGACAAGGGGTGATGGTTTTAAACTAAAGGAGGGCAGATTTAGGCTGGATAGAAGGAAGAAATTTTTTACCCTGAGGGTGGTGAAGCACTGGCACAGGTTGCCCAGAGAGGTGGTGGAGGCCCCATCCCTGGAAACATTGCAGGTCAGGTTGAAGGGGGCTCTGAGCAACCTGATCTGGTTAAAGATGTCCCTGCTCACTGCAGGGGGGTTGGACTGGATGGCCTCTACAGGTCCCTTCCAACCCAAAGCATTCTATGATTCTATGACAGACTGAATGGAACCATATCCATTTGCTTTCATGCAAACTCTCACACGGTACGAGTTACATGCAAACACAACATGTAACAGAAAGACTATGTTTACAGGAAGACATTTGACTTCTCATTCATAAACATGTCCAAGTCCTAATTAGAATAAAACCATTTCGTTCCTGAGGCTCTGAAAGGACACAGCTATGTTAAATGATGAGAACCCCAAAGCCGAACTACCACCGTGAGAAGTGCTTTAGCCTTACCAGTTTGCACTCACCTTTCCCATTTTTGCAGAGACTAACTTCAGAAATAGCATCCAAACAATTATAACTTGTGACCTTTTAACATAAATCGTAATTTCTTAGACTAGTTTTTTTTTATACTCCATGTTCTTCCAAATAAGAGCTGCCCAAAAACACTTCACATGAAAAACTAAACATTCCCAGTGACAACTCTGATCACGTCATTGTTTGCACATGAACTTTAAAAGATGCAACAGCAAAAAACACTAGTTATTCTTATAACTTCAAAACCAAATCCTAAATATAATAAGTTTTCAAATTGTCTTTCCTAAAATTCAAATAATATGTTCATCGCTTTAACCAAAAGCTAGCAAAGTACAACTTGTATTGTGCTGCAGGCCATGAAGTGGATGTTCTTTATTTGAATCATGGATGGATGAAGATGAAAAGTAGGGTTTGAAAATTTACAACAGTTCTGACACTACTGTGTGTTCCTCGTTACAAGTTATCCCTATCTATTTATTAGACTTACTCCAGACCTTTTACTACCTTCAAAAAGATAATTTTCATCAGTTCTTCATATCTTTATACCTAACCACAGGAAATTGCATAGAATATGGGCAGAAGCCCTGGCTGAGAAAAAGGAAGCAGGGGTAAGAGAAGGACCACAGCAGCTGCTTCAGTCGGGCTGGAGAGGCTGTGGTTTAAAAGTAACATTTGGTAATGAATTTTGTCTTTAACACAGCACTCAGGTGATGTTTTCTTATTATTTGCCTATCCAAAGTAATCATTCTCTTATATAATAAAAGCACCCAAGTAAGCGGAAATTATTAGAAGCCCTCCCTCCTCTTCTCCATCTTAGACTGATGTATCTCCACCAGCATTGCTTCCAGTACTTCACAGCAGAGAGCTGTATTTTGCTTGTGAATCCTATGGAATTCTCCATTTCTCTACTCCAAACGAAGCCTTCCCCAAAATTAAACTGTTCTTATACCTGACACTGGATATTGCCAGCGTGTGCTAAATGGCTTTAAGATCCAGTGTCTCAAACAAGTTAGAAACAGGAATTTTAGACTAATTTCTGGAGAGTATTTGGGAGGTTTGTTTTTTATTAAACAGGTTGTGCATACTTGCCTGTGGCAGTCTTTCTAAGTTCTGTAAATTTAGACACTGGTTTTACAGTTGAGGAAAAAAAAAAAATCTCAATTATGAAGATATTTCAATATTTAATAATCTTTCAAATTTGACTTTCTGAAAAATATATTACCAGCTTTAAAGTCAGTCTTTACACACATTGCAGAACAAAATACCGTATGCTGAGTTGCAAGTACAGGTCTACAATGTGACCATAGGTACATTATTTTATTGCAGTGTAAACATCAGCCTTCAGCAAACGTCCCTGACATCTGACTGTGCAACTACCTAGAGGAGCCATCACGACTGCAAACCCTGCCTACTCCTACGAGCAGTGAATTTTCTGTACAGCAGCAGAAGGGGCAAGGAGAGCCTACAACTGATTCTGAAGCTTCCCAGATGATCCCAGGATGCTAAGGCAGAGGTGAAAACATACATACAGTCTGTCACCACACGCAACAAGTCTTGCGGGAGGGGGAGCAGACAGAGCCCTGACCTTTCCGCAAGCTGCCGTCGTTCAAACGTACAGGTAAGGCAACATCAGACATAAGTGACTGCTGCTGTTTTCAAAGACCTGACCCTTGGTACTTTAAAGGCTAAAGCCCGTGTTTACTAGCAAAGCCCTTTGCTAAGATTTTCTTTTCTCCTTTCTTCAGATACTGTTTGCTGTGAGGTAACAGAAGAAGCTTCCAACTTAGGTGATTCTTCAAAGGACTCTGGGAAACACCTGGAGATCTTGCAAGATGCTGGACACTAATACCAGGGTATGAAACACCTACACTGCAACAAAGATGATCTTAAACAAGATGTCCAAGCTTGGACGTGCAATTCAGTGTCCCAGAACTAGAAACACCAACTAGAAACCCACAGCCATTTAGCTTGAAATCACACAGGAACTGCTTGCGAGTTCACTTGCGAGATGCCATCCTTACAGAAAAGCATCCAGTTAAATGAAAGAGCGAGCGTGGACTTTGCTGGCAACTCTCAGGACTCCCTAAGTACTCCCTCATGCATTAACACCACATACAGTCTAAAACACCTTTATATAACAGCTTCCCACTAATTCTTCCAATTCATTTTTTGCATATATCCGTATGTACAAAAGACTTTACATGCGTATATGAAAATGCAAGTAAAATAAAGCTAAGATGACATGAGCTGCAACACAGGATTTTTTTTTGAACTACGAGGAAGAATCAAATCAGTATTTCTGTAATTTGTTTTCCCGCTATTTAAAATGGTTTTGGTACACCTTCTTTGTGAAATAAGCTGAGTAATAGTTAACTCATCACAACATTTTTCAAACACTTATCACTACACACTGCTGATAAAGAAGCCTTCATCTTATAACCGCTAAAACTTTTCCCCTCAAAGCAAGATATAAGCAGAGGCTTAGTCACTATCCACATAATAGAATTACAGAAGTTTTCAGAGCAGTTTACGAAAAATTAAAAAAATATATTCTTTCTCAAAGCAAAATAATACATTGCATTTGGAAGATGTTTGCTCTCAGTACTGAATAACACTTCTTATATACCTGAAGGGGTTTCTTAAGCAAGCCAAATCTCCCCAGCAACTCTGGGCTGTAAGTACGCTGATCAAATCAGCTTCACACGTGTTAAAAAAAAGGGAAAGCAAGAAATAAAGGTAGAGTCTTAATGTATCAACAGCTTCTTCTGATTTCATAGACCACATTAAAAGAATAAACACTGAAAATCCTGACCATACATTAAGGCAATTCTTACACCCAAACAATTTGATAATGTAACATTGTGTATGAAGCCATTTTTTTCATAAATTATGATCTAAACAGAAGACTAGTCAATTCACCAAAAGATATCAAAGATATCCCTTTATTACAAATGATCCAAGCATCCCCCTTGAGGCTATGGCTATCAGAAAGCATTTAGTTAGCTCCCAAGCCAATATTTTTCGTATCTGTTTTATTATGAAACTATAACACATTTTCAATAACTTTTAGCTTTGCTATACAGAGCAACAAATAATTTCCCAGAACCCTTTGGAAAATCTGACATGCGAAATGATTCTCTAGTCAACTTGTGTATTATTAAGCTGAAAAAAACGTATATCAGATCATTTGATCATTGGAGGGAACGGAAAAGTATTGGGAGCTTCAGGACAGATGGACGAACTTCAGGTCATATAAAATACTACCAAGGCTGTATTTGAAGAAAAATGTGAAAGTTCATGAAAGCGCCCCGGGTGAAAATACTTTGTGTTGCTAAGAAACATCATCCCTGTTGATGGATGAATTAAATTGTCTCAGTTAGTAGAGCCAACTCCAGGCATCCCTCGTTTATTAGTAGAATGTTTGCTTGTACTGGTAATTTATTTCAACAGCTACATACAAATAAAAAGCCCTACCTTTAAATGAAACTGAGAATTTCAAACTTGCATAATTAATGCTAGAAAACAGAATGGAGTTCACATCTTGAACAGAATTTAACAACTACATTTTCAAAGTTTACATTTTTAAATGTAATATTAATACATCCAAACGATTAAGAACTTATTTTAGGATAGTCTGCAATGAAATACACTGTTCAACTTCCAAAATTATTCTATGTACAATCCAGTGAAGAATAAAACTCTTCAAATATTTGTAAATACTGAACAACATAAATATTCAGGTAATCAAATTTTAAACATCACTGAGAGAAAAGCATATTCATTTGTCATGTATTCTTATGATGACACTAACATAAAAACTAAGCATAAAAGAAATAATGCAAACCACCTGCTTTTCTCATTTGGAGGTTGTCTTCATGTTTCATCCAGTTCCTCTTTTAATATATTACTTACAGGCTGTTTCTTCTGCAGAACATATTTGTGAACTTACAACAGTATATCTTTCCATTTCTGAAGTATGTGTTTTCTGTTGAACTCTCACAGAGCATACCTGTTTTGCCTGCCGTGCACTGTATTAAGCGAAGTCCTTTCAAAAAGGTTATAGCTGGAGCAGAGGAAGGCCACCGGCTTGCCTCTTCCCACAGGCTGCACAACATGCCAGAGGAGCTCTCCTGAAAGGGGAAAGAAAAGCAAGGACATCTCACCTGGCACAGCCTTCGAGAGCAGGACGCAACAGCAGAGATGAAGCACAGCAAGCGGGGAGCCCCAACATAAGCAGGAGAGTCCCGAGATCAGAAAGTAGACATATGACTGCTGCTCAGAGATGATGGAAATGGGCAGAGTTTTCTTAGTAACCCAGAGAGGAATATGCAGAATCTTATGTCACCCAGAAACCAACGTGGCTGCTGCACTGAGAATAAACCAAGGGCAAAGACCCATTCTGCAAGAACACAGTTGGCAAAGGGGAGGATCATTAACGAACGTGAATTTTAATTTGTCTGATGGCAAGGCCTTGGTGTTTTTCTTCCTATTACTCTAGACGGTGTTCTACTGAAGATTCCAAGTTAGAAGTCCCAAGTTTTAGTACTGGAGAGTTCAGTTTAAGGAAAAAGGTGAAAAACCCTCTATGAACTGTTCTTTGGATCCCATCA
The DNA here is from genome assembly GCA_013401315.1 of Balaeniceps rex. Lineage (NCBI taxonomy): Eukaryota > Metazoa > Chordata > Aves > Pelecaniformes > Balaenicipitidae > Balaeniceps > Balaeniceps rex. The sequence goes on from VYZW01006725.1 coordinate 36,988, forward strand.
CAGCTTCCAAGTCAGAAATTACCACGCACAGTTATGCGGTGAGGCCACATACTCAGCTCGTCAATACACAGAGGCAACCATAGAGGTTGTTCTTCGCAAATAACACCACCACAGAGAAGAGTTACCACTGGAGAGTGTGAGAAGAAGTATTTAATAATGATACCAATTTGGCTGCACTATAGGAGATGTGCTTCCTGTGGGCCTAATAAGGAAGAGCTTTACAATCTAAGCAGAAACATTTCAAAACCTCAAAGGACATGTCTTATCTGCACCACTTCTGCTTCTGGAATCCCAGAAATCCTGAAGACAGAAGGCAGAGCAGACTACAGCTTTCCTAGGCACAGATGTTGCCACCACATCTGCCCTAACTGTAAGCCATGGTCCTTGCTACCTTCCGACTCTCTAGCAGCATCTCTTAGTTGCTTCATTTTTAGAAACGTCAATGCAGAGGATAAGATAAAGTGTTTTGATCACATCAGGTATACTAAAACACTAACATAAAAGAAAAATGCTTGCAGATTATGTTCCAAGCAAACAGCATGAAAGAAAAGGTTTTGAAGTAGAGATACCCTTTCTTCCCCTCCTCCCTTGTCTACATGATTCACAAAATAACACTTACTTCAAATAATGAGATCTGTTTGATCAAAGATTTTTTTTTTTTACATGTTGATCTAGCAGCCATGAAGAATGATCATTTGTGCATGGATGCATCTCGGGTTACTCAGACACAGAAGCGTGCACATGTGTATCTATGCAATTAATTACAGGTGACTTTTACACACCACTCCGCGGAACTGAACCACCACCGACCCGGGTGTGCAGATCCATGTAAACGTTCTCCAAGTTTTTTTTCTTTTATCTCACTAAAGATTCCCTCCCTAAACACCCATAGCTACAAGATATCTGACTTAATTTGTCCAGTTCCAGGCTCCTCAGTACAAGACAGGCACGGACATACCCAAGCAAGACAAGCAAACGGCCCCAAAGATGACGAAGGGGTCAGAGCACAACCCAGACATTCTGCGACTCCATCTCCAAAGGTCAGGTCTGCAGCAAGGTACAGGTTTGCAGGACTCCGACTATAATAAGCTTCTTCCTCTTAGCCCTCACATTGTAATGCAGACAGCATTTTCAGTGCAGGATTCTTTAATGTTTTTATTTATTACTTGGAGGATGAACAATATACTTACAAAATTTTGTAGTTACCTGGGAAGGGCTGCAAGCATTCTGGGAATCAGAATTGAAAAAAGTAGGACTAAGTGATGAACAGCAGAACTGAAACTGGGGTTTTGATACTGAACTGAACGCAAAAAGTGAAAAATTAATTCAAATTTGTATTAACAGGAGCATCATATGCAAAAGATGGTAAGATTTATTCTATTCACCACTGGTACTGACTGACTAAGGTTGTACATTATGTTCAGGTCTGGATACACAGATGTAGGAAACCTAGAAAAGCTCAGAAGAAAACCTAAGAAATCAGGGAAAGTTAAAGGGAAACGGGCTTGCTGAGTACAGAAAAAAAGATGAGTAAAGAAGGAGGGCGCAGGCTTCAAAATAGGTTAACAGCAGTTACAAAAATGATGCTCACGTCTCACTACTGCAATATCCACTGCGGGGGGGGGGGGGGGGNGCTTAACGGGTTAGGAAAAAATTAGAATACTAGTAAAGGAAACATGCTACCTCTAGGGATGGTTAAACAATGGATTAGGTTATGGAGGGGTTACACAAAATCTTCACTGATTGTTTTTAAGACCTGCTAAGATGAACATGTCAGAAACCGTCTACACATATCTATCTGGCTTTATGATGAACGCTATATGCTCACGCATACAGTGCAGGGCCTTAGCGTAAAGTGCATGACCTCCAGAGATCTACGTTTTCTTTTCTAAACCTAAAGGCTGTACAAGTTTAGGCTCCTGCCAGGCAAATCAGCAGGTAACTTGACTGCTCCTTAGAGCTCCAAGCAGGCTTTTGATATCTCTTTTTTCTAAATAGCCAAGGCAGGCTGTGATTGACAATTTTCTATCACATCAAGCATGCTACCTTAAATATGAAGTACTCTGAATGATCCACCAGGGAAATAAAGTCAAAGCACAAAGAAGGCAACGGCAACCAATCCCGGGAACCCAGTCCTGAGAAGGAAATCAAAACTGGCAAATTGGGCAAGGATGCACATCCCCTTAGTACCTAGAAATACAGGTAGTTACTTTTGTTTCTAGCACCTATAATAAATAAGCTTTAATAAAAAGAAATATTTAATAAAGTACTTAAATAAGGAGGGAAGGTTTGACGTTTCTAAGCTTATTTTCACAGCAGTATGAAAGGAAATGAGGTAAAGTCAGAGCTAATTCTCCTTATATAATTTCACATGGAATGATTAGTTCTGCCCCAACAGTAACAGCTTTCCAGAGGGTCCTACTTGTCGCCAAGATTGCGTACAGATGCTGTAAGTGTAGCTTCCCTATTCTCCGCTGACAACCAACTTAAAAGGCCAATATAATATTCATTTTACTATAGAATGAAATTCACAGCATGAATAGTAAAATAATGTCATAGCTACCATGAAACTGCAGTTGCTTGTTGGAGGTTGTGACTTTTAAAAGTTTAATCATGAAACAGACTCATAAAGAGGAACATGCAAAGTAGCTTTCTGCTTTAGCAATGTCCTGTGGTCATTCAGATGTCTAAGAGCGGCATAAGTTGTGGTCTGACAACGAGAGAGCAAAGGCATGGAGGAGCATTCATGTCACATGCCCCTGCTGATTTTTTTTTTTTTTAGAAGACAGGTTTTCAATCATTACTGTGCTGCATGCCCCCCTCTCTTAAGCCTGATTAAGAAAGACATTCCACATGCACGGGGCTGCTGAAGGTGGTGGAATTCCATAAGTCACCTGGGTCACTTCTGGGTGAAATACCAATTACTGGCAATTCCCCTCAACAAGGCCAACAAAAAAAAAAAAAACACCCATGAGACATCACTCGGCCCAACAGTGAACGCATTGCATGGATAATCCTAAAACTCTTTGCAAAAACTTGTAATAGGTATTAGTACTTTTATAAAGCACTGTAGCATTTTGTATTTAATCCTTGAATAGACACTAGTAGAAAAACCATATTCAATTGCAAAATTGCTACTGTAAGTTCCAGCTCAGCTACTACTGTTCCTTTAAAAAAATATACTGTTTTTAAAGGATATATATAAATACACATTATTCCAGGGAGACATAGCCTTAGTGAATTTAACTACCAACAAAAACCCTAAATGACTCCCCAGAACAGCATGCCAAATAATAAGAACTTTAAATGTATTTTGCACTTGTTGGCACAAACATTTGTTTTACAAAAGACTTACAGATTAAATACAAAGCACGCTATTAGTTTTAGGCACAAGAACGACCAATTTTTTATGCCTTGCCAGAAATAATGACTAATTAGGCCATCACCACCCTACAATCATTTCCATAAATCCTGCCTTTACATTTAAATCACAACCAAAAAGAAAACCGACTTAATGATAACAAAAGCATGTATTTCTTGTTAAAGTTTTCTTAAAGCAAGACCAGGACAAGAAATTATTTTCTAAAGCCAACAAGACGATATTATTGTTTATTCGGAGAACTTGAATTTATCTCAAACGACACACAGTTATACCCAGAAGTTTACTATATTAAACTGCAATCCAGTAGTAGACAAGGTGAATGGCAAAACTTTCAACTGGGAAATCACAAAACACAGAATTTCACAGAATACTGCTGGATTACTTATTCTGCAAAGTCATTTTACTGCATATTCCCAGTGTAAACCTTGAAAACAACCAGAGTATAAAAGATGCAGTATGTCCAACTACTTGCGGAATTTTTGTTTTCTGGAATATTTGTATGTAAAGTAAATATCAAAGCAGAAAGATATATAGGAAATACGATGCTGAGCATCAGATGAGGATCCGGACTTCAACTGAAAGATTTTAGTTTTTAAATGATGGAAATTATGGTGCTTCTGAGAAAGCACTTGTTTAATTATATGCACCAGGCAAGATATTTATAAAAAAATAACTTATTTTCACAATGCAACATGGACTTTACTCCTATTTTATTTACAAAGGTGTCACTCGGTACATAAACCATTATGAAAACAGAATCAAGATCTACGTTGTCAAATAATCCAAAATAATGTCATTAAAGTGCAACTCTAAGGCTTTTTTTTTTTCCTCCAAACCAATCTGGCTGGAAAGAACAGGAAGAGGATATTTTTCTAAGAGCAAGTCCTAGAGATGGGGCTGTCTTCATTGTTCTTTCCCCCAAATATTCAGCCACTACAGTCACATACCATCATCATTTTATCTCATCACTCCATTCTGACTTTTCAGCATTCACATACATTTACTCTTGCACATATGCACAAAGCCTTGCGATATTCTAGAAGTTCTAAAGCCATATAGTGGCTTTATAACAGTTCTGTTGCTATTACCTAGGTTTTATTAGGCCTTAAAGAGGACGAACCAAAAATCTTGGTTCTCTGAAGGAGAAGCTTCTCTTTGTCTTTTCAGATTGAGAAAAATACCGAAGGGCAACAGGGACGTCTTCATCCTTCATTCCAACACACCTGACCACTGAATTCTGCCAGAGTGAGTAATGCCCATCATGGAACATCAATTCAGTAAATTTTCCATCCCAGAGAAGGAATAAAAGACTGCATCATATTAAATCTGAATCCAACTACTTATAGGTGAACTTAAGGGGTGTAGGGGTTTTTTTTTTCCTCAATGACAGATTCTAACAATGGCAATGAAAGCAATCTTGCGCTCTGGATGGTATTTTATTCATCAATCACTCAATCACCACGAGTTTTCTGTTGCCAGAGGCATGGCCAAAGTAATGTTTTTAAGGACCACTGTTGTACCTCTAAGGGGAAAACATTCCCACAGTATTTATTGCAATATCATACTTGTACCATTGAGCGTCATGAACATAGCCATGTTGTACAAACATGGCATCTGACTGCCCAAAAATAATCTTGGAACAAAACTGGAAAACAGCATGTGAAGCCACACTGGTCACACTGTTGTATAGACACAATACATAAAGATGTTTTCAGATGCAAAGTTGATTAAATTCCTTTTTTTTTTTTTTCAACCTAACATGAATTTTTTCAACAATTTTTTAATACCAATTCAGCAAAACTACAACAATTCAGCAAAATTAAGGTATGAAGACGATATTAAATCCAGTTGCATCTGAAGCGCCAACGAGAAAACTTCTGCTAATCTCGTATGTATTGAATTTCGCACATACGTTTGATTATATGTAAACCTACACAGATGCCAATTTCTAAATCAAAGTTGCTTATACAGCGCTAACTTACTTTGGGATTTGTGTGTCTCAACTGTTCGTGTTCTTTCTGTGTCTTAACCCTAACAAATAATTATTCAGGGAAAAAAACCAAACCACACTTAGAGCCTGGCCTTGCCTGCTTTCCTCCAAGTTCTGCATTTCATCGTTAATTTTACATATTTCATTGTTAATTTTAGACATTCCTCCAGTTCTCATTTGGACATCAAAGAGCTACTCGTACCCAAAATACCCGCAATCTGAAGTATTGGCTTCCCAACTTATTGTCATTTATAACTTGAAAAGATCTTTGATTTCTTGCCTACAGGAAATACTGTGGATCGAAAATAAAACATATATATATGCTCCCATATATACGGGGTCCAGGATTTAGGATAATAGACTGTTTGGAGACATGGTTTTCAGATTTAGATTTCATACTCACTGTCTGGTGCTTCACACATTTATTTTTACTTTCACATCTGACGTGCAGCAATATGGCTAGCTAAGGTGTACGTTTAAGACATACTTTGATATGTATCTGTTCAGAAGTGAAATTCACACCGGGGTATGTGTCCTTACAGCACTAAGGCACTGCTTCACCGCTGCTAACTGCGCCGCTTACTGATGGCTGGGGGCAGGCGCTCTGGAGCCCCTCGTTAACAATTCTGCCACCAAAGATTAAGATGATTTTCCTGCTTTACCAGCTTGGTGGAGAACATTTCTCACGTACAACCGGAAAAAAAAAAAACATGGTAGCCAACGTATTTCTAAAATGCCTGCTGCATGGGTTCCTAACAGCCTTGCATATATATTTTGAGTTTGTTCTCCACTTCTGTGTATCTTTTTTTAAATTAGCAATATTAGTAAGTTATACAACTAGCCCCAGACAATGAGATACTCACTCTGTTCAAGTGAGCAAATCATTTCCCCCGGTTTTGTTACTAGTCCCACTACACAATGGCTTATGTCTCAAGCAGTAGTACACAGAAGGACTCAAACAGAGCAGTCGACATTAAGGTCCCATTATTTATACCAATAGCACTGGAAATCTAACCTTAAAATATATTCTCAGTGTATTTCCTTACAACAGGATACAATTCTATTCACACAGGAATAATTGTTCATGTATGTTATAGATGTTTCTTCTGAACACACAGTTTAGGATACAATTTATACAGAAACACCAGTTCTTTAACTGAATTATTTAACCAGTTAAGATCTCAAGTCTTTGGACAAGACTTCCTCTTTGCAACTGAAAGAGCTAATACAAGAGAATATTCCACATTAAATATTTGCTCATCGACAGCTGCAGGACAAATCTCTGATCTCAATGGCTCTCCCAATCTGAGCTATACAGGATTGTACTGTATAAACATATTCTGATCTTGTGAAGCCAAACAATGCCGTATACCAATCTTTTTCTTTTTTGGCGAAAATGTCTACCTGGAAATTTTCACCAGTTCAGGATATTGGTCAAGGACCATAAACCTTCAGCACTCCGATCAAAACAGAAAATAACAGCAGTCTGTGGTGTAGATTGGGCCAGAGGCCTAAAACACTCAAGACACGTGGCTCTTCTTTGAGCTATGGGCAACGTCAAACGCTGCGGTCTTAGGGTGTAGAAAACATTTATAAAAAGCTAAACCAGGAACTTTTTGTTTTCATATTCTCAAATTTTATTGAGCAGAAATGTTTGAGGATAGTTTATTACTTTTACCGGCCACTCTAAAATGGGCCTCCAGCCAAACAGGTCTTTAAAATATGTCTATATTTTGGTTTTAAAACAACGTTAAGGAAGTTGTATAACTTTTACATTAGAGTCTAAGTGACTCAGCAGCAAAAGTGACATGTTTCAGCTGTAACGCAGGCACTTCGCAAGCTACGAGCACAACTTTCGCAGCAGCACCAGTCGCATTTAGTACTGATCCTACCGCAACAGAGATATCCACGTGGGTTAATTAGCAGGTGTTTAACTCCTGGTAAATCCCAAAAGACCAAAATCCAGGAGATGTTTGCTGGTATCATATTAATGACTTGTGCCAAACGCTGTCCCACATTCAGGATAAATTATGTGGGACAAAGCCAATCCACTACGTGCTGTTCTTGCCTTCACAGGGCTTTCCTGCACTACTCGAAGTGCAGTAACTGACCGAAGTTGTAACAGTACTACCGCATGAGAATTCAGATTGTGCATTTGTCAGTGGAGGGAGGAATTTTGTACCATATTTGTAAAGCACCACCACCCTGAGCTGGACAGTGGGTTTGCTTCCTGGGTTTAAGTGCTACTGTTGACCGGCCAGCTAATAATTAGACTGGGAAACCATTCAGAAAGACTGAGGTATTGCACTACTGAGAATGATCCTCACCTTTTTATGCGCTAGGCATATAAATCCAAAAAAAAAACCCTGCACGGTATTAAAAAAACCTGCCTTTAATTGATTTATGTGATCTGGATTCATAGCGTTTAAACTTACGTCAGAAAGCGTTCTTCCGATGTATTTTACTACGCCTGAACTTCCAAAAAGGGAAAAAAAAAAAAAAGAAACAAGAAGAATACACTCTACATTAGGTCTTGAAAGCTCCAATTAAAATTCAATATTGTACTTTGTATGGAGGCTCTTTACATGAAAACCCTGTCATGGTTAAGATTTAAGGTTAACCAGGTTAATAGAGTCCAATAAAATAGCTCTATTTAATTATGCCAAACCATTGTTATAAGCCACACTAAAATCCACTACTCATCTTTACCTGACTATTGGGCTAAACTCTGAATCACGGTAATGCGCACCCACTTCTCGTCAACCAGAAAACCCTACCATAAAGTAAGCTTCAAACTCTTCCCCTGCTTCTTAAAAAAAGTGCATGCATTTGCACCTCAAATGGCTCCTTTCCTCCAGTCTGCTACTCCAATCATCACACAGTCATGTGTTAAAAGATTTGTGCAGACCTGCCAAGTCTCATTCATCCGAGACACACTTTCCTAAAGTTGGGATGCGTTCGCAAAGTATGTTTAAGCAGCTCCTCTGCTATGAAGTGTTCTGTCACATGGCATTTTTAGCTTAAAATAATAAAAACAAAATCTAAAATCTACTCATTTTGCAAAAAATGAAGTTTTTTTGTTTTTGTTTTCCTTGTTCTATAAAGCATGACACTATGCCACCACAAAGGTTACAATTTTTCCTGACAGTTTTACCAGCAGAACTGTTTATACATAGTAACATTTTAATTGCGCGCCAGTGACACTTGGAATGAAATTGGCTTCAGACTGCAGCTCACTTCGTAACTGCTGAGGAAAAGCGGTCCCTGCCCCGCACAGCTTGTATTTAAAAAAAAAAAAAAAAATAAAGATGAGTGTCTTTAGAAAATAACCCCCCCACAGGCATTTTAAATGCTCAGGGACTCAGGGGGGCCGCGGCGGGGCCTGACTGAGGCCTGGCGGGCAGGGCGCGTCCCGACGGCGGCTCCCCCGCAGCCCCCTGCCCCGAGCCGGCCCCAGGGGGGCCAGGCCCAGCCAGGCCGCGCTCCCCTCCGCGGCTGCCCCGGGCCCTGCGGTCCCGCG